>UFQX01000331.1:475898-498256 GCA_900497675.1 Arapaima gigas | reverse complement strand
GGGGGGGGGGGGGGGGGGGGGGGGGGGGGGGGGGGGGGGGGGGGGGGCTTCCTGAACCTGATGGAGGATCAGACCTCAGCAGCCTGACAAATGTTCTGGCCAGACAGACAGTCGTGGCTCCAATGAAAAAGGAAAATGAGGATTAGGGAGAACTGCAAACCGTGCCGAGAAAAATAAGGACAGTTATTATTCAATTACCGATTCTCACTCATGAGTATTTTAAATCGATTTTTTATGAAGATAGCTTTAAGGATATTTCCTTTACTTCATTTTTGCTGCTATTGAAGTAGATTGGTGTTAATAAGTACTATTAAATTGGACTTTAGCATTTCATTATTTTCCAGTTCAATCTTCACTTTAATATTTATAAGCATACGCAGTTCTTGCCAGTAGCAGACAAGTATGAACTATTTATTAATGTTCTATTAACAAACTAGTGACCATGTAGTTACTGGCAATTAGTCAGTTAATAACGCAGTTATTTATTTACTTCAGTACAGTATTTTATACTTTTAGCTATGATGGACATCTCTACCTGATAAGGAAGTGGTTACATGTACGCAGTGTTGGAGACCTTTGCATATGAAGGGACGTCCTCTAAGCCATTACTTTGAAGCTTTGCGTAGGGGAGAGTTTCCCAACATCGTAATTTTTTCAGTGTAGATTTAATGCTTCCTTGAAAATGGTATCAGGTATCAGTGACTAACGTGGCACCATCTTCCCAGTTTTCTCTTGGTGTGGCACCAGCACGTCCCACTTCCATGTGACGGACTTTCTGGATTGTGAACAGAGACACTTTGTCGATTAATATGTTACTGGGGAAGCATTTTGGAATCAAACACGGAGTAATGTTATATATTGTCTATTTTCATTTTCATTTTTTACATTTTTCCCCCTTCCATCTCCTGAAACATGACTGTTTGGAACCTTAAATCCATCTTTGCCTTTATGCATCTTTGTTCTAACATAATAGTTTTGAAATTACGAAAAAACCTCTCCTCTTTAGTGTATCGACATTAAACATTTGCGTCAAGAATATGTTTTTACTTACACTATGTTCCCCACTCTCATTCTCTCTCCTCTCTCTGCTGCAATAAGGCATCCACAGGTATCTTCTCTTTCTTAGATGCTCCCCCTGTGCTGCTTTTTTAAAAAATATCCAAAAGGCTTCTGTCAACATGGATTCCCCTGAGCTTCATAGCCAGACACTGCCAGCTGTCTGGCTCCATTGGACAAACATATACATTAAATTCTCTTTAGTCAGTCGTCTGATTAAGTTATCTCCAGTTTCACAATCCTTAAAATGGATAACATCAGACTGGTGCTTGAAATTCACTACAAAATAATCTCTTTGAAAGTGACCCGGAGAAACACGTTTTCTGCGGACCACGTTTTCTTTGACTTTACCAAGGCGTCGTGGACGAGGGAGGCTTACCTTGAATTTCCACCATGTCATAAATTATGTAGTTTTAAAGATCATCCTTGCTCATCCAAGAGTTTGGCTTTATCAGGGGACAACCCCAGGCAAGAAATAAATCCTCACTCAAGCTGAACATAGAACCTGAAGCTTGGGGTGGTGGCTCAGTGTTTGCCCAGGTCAGGTGTGAACTTTGATCTTAAGCCTTTCTGATGGCAATATTCACTCCCCTTACTGGTGGGGCTCACTTGCCGCCTATGAAGAATCCTGCGCCCGGCTAGTCGTAAGATATGCTAACGTGCATAAAGGCACTTCCGGTCCCTCGGCCTTTTGCTGACATTTCTAGGCGCTGTGCAAGGACGTGCCCTTTTCTTTCCCACCCCATCTCTCCCAGCTAATCAGCCGGCTTGAAAGGAGAGCAGATAAGGCCATTGTTTGCTCTGACAATGTCCTGATGATACGGCCTGAGAGGATCACAAGCGAGCGCTCCCCCTTTCAAACCAGGGGAGCCACCAGAGAGAACTCATTACTTCAGTGCATCTGGGTTAATTAGCTTGCCTAAAGTCTGCCGACTAGAGGGGAGAGGGAGGAAACTGAGGACAACTGTATTTCTTGCAGAAGGGTTCTCTAAACATTATTGGCAGCGGTAGAATAATTGTAATCACTAATGGATTTCATTCTAATGCCGTGTGGTACCACACACAATTACTTTATTTGTGCACCTCTTTCTGTTCCTGCACATACGTGAAGAGGCACGTAGCCGAGTCTGGTGTTCTGCTTCCTTCGACTTTTCTTTTTATGCGCCTTCTGATGGCACCGGGAAAAAAAAATATATGTTAAGCTGAATATTTTGGTGCAAACTGGGAACGGCTTCGAACTGCCTTGAAGTTGTACGTGTCGACTATTTTTAAACTTCTTCCATCACGGCAAGATTAACCGTGTCGCGTTCTGTCGGAAAGCAACAAGTGTATTGTTCTCAGCGTGTTTTAAAATGTCATGTTGTGTTAACTGTGAGTTTCGTTACAGGAATGACAAGTACAGCAGGAGAGACCGATTGTGTCAAAGATGCCTTATTTCAGGGTCAACAGCGAGAAAGTCACAAAACAGCATAAAACAAAAACAAAAGAGAGGGACTTTACAACTAACATGTCTTGAAGGCCACAGCAATATTTGTTTTTATGAAGGCCCTGAATCTTGGTGGCCCACTTGCGTGTCATGTCCTCTAACACTTGTAGATTCCAGAGTCACGAGAGACATGGTTCTTTCCAAAGCAGTTTCTACTGTACAAATACTTCAGTTTTAACTAAAGTTAAGGACTTATTTTCTGTCTCCTGTAAATTTTTTTTCCCTTGACCTCTGTATGTTCTGTTGTTTAGAATTTCCAGCTTACACGGAGAACAAGGGTGCAGAAAGCAGCAGGATGTTTTGCTGTGACTGCAGGGAGTGCTTTTGTAGAATAGAAAGTGCAGCACACTTTAACACGTTTCTGTGAGGACATAACATGGTTATTTATGGTCATATATTTATGGTTATTTATGGTTCTTTAAGTGTATATAATGCCAAAGGCAAGATTAGGTTAGGTTTGTCAGTGAAGGAAAAATAGGTTCAGAAATATGATATTATGACAAATAATGGAGTTAAATTATGTAGCTACATTAATATAAATGCATTGTGCTATGATATTAGGCCTGCACCGATATTATTTACATGCAGTACAATGTGTTGTCACCTCCCTTGCTGGAACGGTGATGTTTTTGAAACCACGCGTGATGTATGCAGCTGCTTCGATAGAGGGAGCTCTGCATTTCTCCTGAAAGATTCACAGTAAAGGTGAAACTAAAGAATTAACACTGGTTCTGCAGATGGACCAAGCAACTTGGGCATTGCTCAGATGTGTGATGGGAGCATGGTGTGCGTGATGTGAGTGCCCTGTGAGTGCGGTTTCAGTGATGGCCTCTGTTTTGTTAGAGGGGAACTGTTATTCAAAAAGAATACTTGATGTCAGTGCTTGTATAAGAAGCAGAGGGAATCACTGGCGGAAAGAAATCTCTTTTTACCTTGATTTTTTTTCAGTGTCTATGTGCTAGCGCTAAGTCGCTCTCTGCTGTAAATGACCTCAGGTTCTCCAGCACCCAGTCCACATCTCCAGACTACCTATTTTCACAACAACACATTTGCCACAGTCTGGGAAAAATGATCATTGTAGGACTTGAACCTCTTCCATTTATTCTCCAGAAGACTTGGGAAAATTGAGTTTTACATTGTTCTTTTGGAAAGTCTTTCTGGATTTTGCTTTCAGTCCATTTACAGAAGTGGTGCTTAGAGAAACCGGTTATCTGGTGTTTGGTGTTTATCTGAAAAACAGTGCCAAGTTACAGGATTAGCTCTTTCTTCGCATCGGTGATGATCTTATGTGAAGCAATACGCATTTTGCCCGTCTACCTGGCTGAATATTGGACTCTTACAATTCAGGTCGAATGCAGATATGTCAAACATCATTTGCTGCACACACTATACCTCAGCTGTTAGCAAATTCATGTGTTTTACACTGACTCTTAGCAGTTGCAGTGCAATGCAGCCATGTCCTGGGAAACAGTGGGCTCTGAAAGTGATCGCAGTGTGCAGGCGCTAGAAATGCGTTTAAGATCCATTCATCCCTAGTAATGTGTGTCTCTGACTGCGGGGCCCACAGAGGCGCACATCTGAGGCGGGCTCACATCTGCGGCCGATAAGGAGGACTGATAGCCATTCATAAAATCCTTATGTATCATAAGGTTTTGGTACATATATTATCTCTAATCTCTGATAACTTTCAGTGCCTGCGTTTATTCATTTCCTTTTCAAATATGTTGAATAATGCTTTCATGTTTTTTCCCCTGTTTTTGCGTCAGTTTATGAAACCCTACCTTCTGACTGGCTGGAGTGAGATCACAGTTTAGGAGAAACGGCATTCTACACTGCAGCTGGAGTAGGATCTTGACTGGTGTTGCAAAGGTAAACACTATCGGCCTAACTGCACCGTAGCAGTTTGTCAGACTGCGTCGGGCATTGCTTGCCGTCCGCGTTTCCCTGGCCGTATGGATGATCACCCTTGCATGTGTGCATTATACTGGCTCCTCTTTCCGTGTTTGTGTCTCTGTCTGTATCTGTGTCAGACTAGTGTGTGTGCTACCCTGCCATGCATTGTGTGCCTGTTTGATTATTTGATTGTGCCGTGAATTAGACAGTGACCTGTCTAAATGGCTGATGTGAACTAATCCTGCAGACCCCACCCCTCCCATACCCACCAACCCGTCGGTCTTCCCTCAGCGTGGAGAGATGAGCCAAGGCAGAGTCTGGATCCATTGTGATCCGATCGTCCCCCACCCCTGCCCCCTCCGCATTTGTGATTAGCGTCCCTGAGTACAGCTTCTGAAGTTCACCGCACAAATGAACACGAGGCAGTACAGCAAGGCTCTTCTCAGCAGAGCTCGGCCTGCGTGCCGCAGGATTTAACAGCTAAACCTAGGCGTCTGCAGACGCGTGTGGATTTGTGGGCATTCAAAGTTGTTTTTGACTGCCGTGTTGCGGGGCTGTAGGCAGAGCTTGTAACCCATATGATAGTTCCAGTGTTAGAATGTTGACTGCAAAGGGGTTCCGTGGAGTCGACATCCAGCATGGTCTTTATGGGATCAGAACCAGTTATAAGGACCATATCTACAGGTTTCTCACGAGCTATTAAACTCCACGACAAAAGGAAGAGGCACATTCACTTCAGCTGATAAGGAATCGCTTGCTTTCGATTTTAGGAGCAAAAACACATGGCTTAAACTTTGGTTTGTACTGACAGCTGCTTTTACTGGCATTTTGATGCCTATCATAAGTACTGTCCAGCATGTTTAGCGCTGCTCATCCGACTTTATCTCCACTGTTGTTGTCATTTCGACCTTTTAATTCTGCAAAAAAAAAGAGTACATAGGAGAGAAAAAAGAAACAAGCAACCATGAAATATAGCGTGCAGGAATCAGAGCTGTATTACAGCTTGTGAATATTCAAGGTTAGCATTTTTACTCTTACTGTAAGTCGTGACAGTGAAAAGCATAGGCAGGATAATCTGTTTTTGTGTTCCATTTTGTGCTTAAACTGTCCCTCTATACCTTGTGTGTGGGTACAGTGTTCTGTAGCCAGAAGCAGTACAGAAATCTTTATGTTTCGCTGTCAGTCTTTTAATAGTGTGTGGAAATTTCTGAAAGGCAGACAAAGGCCCAAGATGTGGGGGCATGGTTCTACACGAGAGCCATGGGCAAAGCAGAGCATTGTGTCATGCTGCTTTCTAACAGGTCTCAGTGCCGGGGGGGGGGGGGGGGGGGGNGGGGGGGGGGGGGGGGGGGGGGGGGGGGGGGGGGGGGGGGGGGGGGGCTTCTGCAAGTCTCTTGTTGTGTGTGCTGGAAAAGCTGGTGATGTTGCGAGGATTCACACTCTCTGACAGTGGGCAAAAAGACTGGTGCTGCACTCTTTTCTTAGTTAAAAACAGAATCTTGACATGCTTAAATTATAAAGCATAAACATTCTTTCTTTCTTTCTTTCTTTCTTTCTTTCTTATGCATCTTTAAAAGCCCAAATAGATGCCTACCTTTTCATCATTGTGCCAATGCCCACATACTGTTGCTTAGAGGAATTTTTTTGAAATCTTTGGATGCTATCAGGAGAGATGCACTATCCACCCAAAAAAGATTTTGTAAGGAAAGGGGGAGTGTCCCACTGTGCAGTGTAATATATATTTAATCAAAATGAGAAAGTCTTTAAGTGCCACCCTTTCCACCTTCACTTGAAAATGGTAAGAAGAACATATTAACCTCTGTCAATAATGCATGAAATATGCCCAGAGTGTCAATTTACTGAAGAGATTTAGTGGTAATTGAAGAATGAAATCTTATTAGTATTACTGATCCTGGCTGCTTTTAAAGGCTCTGTCATAAGATGTGTAATGCACTTTGAAATATGCCAGGTTCACCTGTAACTCCCCAGATGTGTCACTGCTGCACATAATGATTCACTTATACCTTCTTGGTCAGGTGTATTTTGCATCATTTCTATGTAAATACTACATCACAAAATGGCTCTAATACATGATAAAAGTGTCAAATTGCTTTCACATTACTTAATTCCATCGCTTAAATGAATGCTTTGGCCCGGGATACTAGAACAACTTTGTATCATTAGCAGAGTTCTCATTGGTCACAAAAACCCAGGGGAAAGAGTCTCCATGAAGAGATAAAGAGGACTCAATTATGTTCAAACTGCACCAGGCTGTTTTAAATAC
Source organism: Arapaima gigas (assembly GCA_900497675.1). NCBI lineage: Eukaryota > Metazoa > Chordata > Actinopteri > Osteoglossiformes > Osteoglossidae > Arapaima > Arapaima gigas. Next base: position 491,537 of record UFQX01000331.1, on the reverse strand, counting down.
ACTCTAAGAAGCTTTCACATTACCCATCTCCGCTAATGTCTTTTAAACTTCCCCTGGTTCCCCGCTGTCAGTCACTCCTTCTCAAGGTAAACCTCATTTCTCACTTTGGCTGTATGCAGTTTTAAAACGCCTAAGGTGCAGTGATGTTTTTTTAAATCGTAAGGTCTGGAATGTTCTGTCCTATTACCCGTCAAGCACTGTAACAGGGGAGGGTGTGATACCTTATTTTGTATACCTTTATTTCAAATATTTTAAAGTGGAGAAATGGGTTTATGCTTTACAGCACATTTTATGGTGGACTTTAACTTGCAGATTTTAAGTCTGTGGTGTGTCCTGTAACTTTGAATTTTGTATGTTTTGTTTACTCTGTATATTTTGTGTTGAACTGTTAACATGTCAGATATTGCAAAGTGTTCAAGGCCCACTGATATATGCTGAACAAGAAAAGGAATTAAAACATAGTTGTATAATTACAAGGTTAATTTTAATAGGATCACTTTGAAGAAGCCAAGAATGACAATTTACAGGAACAGTTACACAGGTTTTTTAGAATTTGTTTACTGAATGATTTTATCACATCATCTGCTGGAAAGGGGCACAGATGCACATTTCCACCATGTCTTTAAAACTTTGTTTGCTTTTCAAGGTCCTGCATTTTTTTCTCTCCCCAGGTTATGCAGATATTTAAGCATCAGACCATATTAACTTCTTTAAGACCAACTACAATTTCAGATCTTCAGTAAGAATATTTTGTGTTTAATGCCTACGCATTATGAATGTGCGATCACTGTTGTTTGTGGTGGTGTTCTGACAAAAAATACATGTTTGTTGGTAGTGTTATGTGACGTTGGGCTAGAACAGATTTGGAATAAAATGAAAATTAAATGAATGGTTGAGCTTGTCGTGAGAATAATGAGATGGTGTAATGTATTTTTTTTCCATTGATTTAAATTAAGTCCATTTTCACCTTGCTAAAGAAAACGTATTTGCTCAGTGGAAAATTACACAACCTTTTCGTGAAAGATAAACATCGCAACAGTTATTATATACACACTTGCAAGGAACAAACTGCTTGAAGATTTTTGTTAAAACGGCATTCTAGATGTGGAGTAGTCATTAAAACAAATTTCCAGTAAATCATTGCAGTATATAACATTTACATTCCGCCTTAGTGGCAATTACATTTCATAGGAAGACACAATATTTACATTAAGGCAAAAAAAAAGAAATGAAAGATTTCTTTTATGGTGCCTTCACATAAAAACACATTTGTTCAGAATAAAGAGTACCATCTTTTGCTACATGCACAGTACAAACTGAATGTGTGCTTAAAATGTACATATAGGCGCAAAAAGATCTATGATATCACCCTGCCTTATGGTTTAGTTTTTTTGTCACATAAAATCTAATTGTCATGCACTTTGAGCTGCCAGTTATAATTACATGCTGTTCATCCAACCAGTCTGAAATTAGCAAATACTCAGAGGTCTGTAAATAGACAGGATAAGTTGTATTTATAAACCTCATTAGTTTTTTTGTTATTTTAATTCTGGATGAATTTGACGAATGCATCCACCCCCCTTTTTTAATCGTTTGCCGTTATGCTAGCGCACAAAGGCTGTTGGTTGCTGTTTTTGTCATTCTTTTTGGATCAAATGAGACATTTAGCTATTGCTAAACGCACGTACACTATTCGTGTTGCATTCAGACTCTTTTATTATTTCTGTCTAAATATCAGTGCCATTTTTACATCTTCAATTGGAAATATTGTTCTCCGATTCGCTGCACTGCAGGTTTCTACTTTGTGGAATTTAATTATATTCCGTACCATCCGATCAGGCCACAAGTTCATGTGTCTTATTTGGCAAAGTTCTCAGCATGCTCGAAGTGTTATTATAAACAATAGCATCTTGATATTTAAACATTTCTGATTTTGCAGAGTACATCATTAAGGTTTCTGAAATTTAGTTCAACTCAAGGGGTATTATACTTTTTACTGACTAGCAGTACTAAAATGACAAAAATACTGTTCTCATTCAGATGTTTTTTCTTTGAGGAGGAGATGCAACAAGGTTGCACCCGGAAATTGCGATACAGGAAAAAAATCAAGCTTGCTATAATAACAGTCCAGAGGATAAATGGGATCAGAACCAAGAAGTACAGTCGGATATTCTCAGGGAAGTGGCAGTGACACAGGAAGATTAGCCGTGAGCAGCATTTACTTACACAATGATAATTTAAGTAAATTTATTGCAGGGTTTGGCAATCCTGAAATGATGGGGGGCCACTGTCTTTGTGTGCTGTGTAATTTTGCTTCTCTCGACATGACTGCTATGAAATAGGAGCTACCGGTGACAGTATTTTTTTTTTTTTTTCTGGAGACTTGCAGCTGCCTTGCATCTTGCCGTTTCATTCAGTTTTCATCTATCTATCTAGCTATCTATCTATCTATCTATCTGTCTATCTATCTATCTATCTATTTATTTAAACCATGGGAGCCAGGATAGAGACACTATGTTTCTGCCCTAAGAAGACAGAATGTTACCCTTAGATTCCTCTGTTGTCTGATCATCTATTCCAATCTCTGCAATCTCTAAATATTTAGAGGCCTACAAACATTGTTGATAGCTTGATGCTGTCCAGATACTGCTATAGATGTATAATAAATCCAGTACATTTAATACTTTTGGTGTTTCATCATTAAAGTGACTAAACTGCTTATTTTTACACATTCAATCATTTTGACACAAAATAAAATAATTATTAGGCAAGGAACTTGTCCTGGTGAGGCATTCTATAATTATAATTTAATCAAATGAATAATTGTATAATTATAAAGATACTTTTGTATTTTATCAACTTTTTGAAGAAGGAACAAAGACATGTATTGAGAAAAGGTAGTGGACATAGATGGGATAATAATGGCATCTGCTATTGGGGACATTTCGTATTTTTCACAAATTAGCATATTATCTGCAATTGTAATTTTTATTTACTAGCATTAGATAATGTTATTACTTTTTTCCATGTGTCCACCGTAGTGTGCAGTCCACGGTACTTTAGCTTGTTACAAATAACGGTGTAAATCTGCAGTGATTATAGTCAAACGGTTACGGCCTGTTCAAGGTTTGAAAAGCTGCAACAAATAGCTTTTCTATTTACCATGGTGACTGGGGTCTGTGTTCTTCGTTTCTCTGGTAACCAAAGGCTTTTCTATTGCTTTGGCTATTGAACTCCCCAGTATAGACAAAAGACTACCCTGTGCTGGTAATTTCTTATCTGAAAAAATCCCATTATGCCCTGCGCTTAACTGTGGCCAACACAAAAGTGAGGGAAAATCATTTACATGCAGACGTGTTGACAGGGCTCTGGGCCTGAACTCTGCTTGAGGTGGAGGGGGTGTCTCAGGACCTTCTCTCCATACCACAGAATCAACTCAAGAAATGGGCAAAACAAAGAGCACCAAATGGAACACAATGCATTTCGACATAGTAGAATGAAGAATAGAAACCTGGGTAGAAATAAGAACATGTGCAGAACACGTATTGATCTAATGATGCCTGCATTTTATTGCATTGTACTTTGTTTTAAAGCAGTGAAAAAATAATGTGTGTTGAGAAAGCAGATTTGTTTTTTTAGTGCTTATTTCTTCCACCCACGCAGCCAGCTAGTCAGCCAGCCACACACGTGCACACATGCACTCGCTCACTCACATACATACATACATACATACATACATACATACTGTCTTTTGGTAACTGTACTTTTCAAGGTCATGGTGGTCTGGAGTCTATCCCAGAATCACTGGTGCTGATCCACACCCTGGATGAGATGCTATTCCATCACACACATATTCACTGTCATACATTTTTTCTTTCTTTTCTGGGCAGTTCCCCAATGATCAGCTGATCACTTCAAACTACAAAGGCAGCAAAGGTGTAACCAATGGTGTCCATGTTGGAGAAAATCTGTGCTGTTAAACAACGAGCGCCCAAAATGACAACATTAACATTGTAAAATAATCTTATGTGTATGTGTTTAACATGCTAAATTGCTGTGAAAAAGAATTTGATCCCCTCCAGATTTGCCATATTATTGCATACTTGTCACATTGAATGATTTCTGATCACGAGAACCTTACACATCACACAGTTTTTAAATTATTACTTCATTTATTTAAGAATCAGTTATCCAATATCTATATTACTCAGGTGAAAAAGTATTGCCTCTTTAGTTACTCAATGAACCAATTTACCAATTAATCAACCAAATTTAACAATATAATTTAATTTGATTCAGTTGACTGAACACAGCCAGGCTTGGCTGCAGCCAGCCCTACTGAATCTAAACCTTACTATGTATGGAACCTTACTGTGAGAGTGACATAGCCACTGGAAATTTTTAACAAGAATGCTGTGTCACAATCAATGGAAAATTCAGAAGATGGGGGGTTGCTGAAATACATCAGTCTTGAAAACATTACAAAGAAATTTCTAAGGCTCTGGGATTTCACCGAACCACAGCGAGAGCCATTATCTCCAAATAGAAAAGACTTGGGGGTGAATCTTCCCTGGAGTTACTGGCATGCTAAAATTACTTCAAGGATGCAGCAACAACTCATCCAGAAAGTTACAAAAAACCCAGAACATCCAAAGAACTGCAGCAACTTCAAGCTTCAGGTAAGATCAGTGTTCATGACTCCAGTAAGAAAAAGACTGGGGAACAAGGTGGAAACCACTGCTATCCAAGAGTCACATCAATGCTTGTCTCATTTTTGCCAAAAAAAAAACATTTGGATGATTCCAAAGCCTTTTAGGCAAATGCACTTTTGAACAGGTTTTGTTGGACCTAAAGGAAATACAACATTCCACAGTAAGAACATCATACCAACAGTTAAATGTGGTGGTGGTGGTGTGATGCTGTGGGGGTGTTGTCTCAGGACCTGGATGACTTACTATTAATGAAGGAACAATGAATCCTATTCTGTACCAGGAGAATGTCTGATCCTTGATCCGTCAGCTGAAGCTGAAATGTAGTTGGGTTATGCAGCAAGATATTGGTCTAATATACAAAAGCAAATTTTACATCTGAATGGCTGAGAAGAAAAAAAATTAAAGTTTTGGAGGGGGAGGCAAAGTCCTGTCTTGAACCCAGTATAGGCACTCTATTCATCCTCAAAAATCTACCAGTGTGTCTCAATTTAAAGCAGGTTTGCAAAGAAGAGCGGGATAAAATTCCTCAACAGTGATGTAAGATCTGATATGAAATTATAGGAAGTGTTTGGTTACATTTAATGCTGCTAAAGGTGGCTTAACCTATTATTAAGTTTAAGTGGGCAATTACTTTTTCATATGGGTGATATGAGCGTTACATAACTTTATTCCTTAAACAAATGAAGTGTTAATTTTAAAACTTATGTGTTTACTCAGGTTCCCTTTTGTCTAATGTAACACTTTGTCTAAACAACTGAAACCATTTAGTGTGACAGATATGCAATGGGGAAATCAAGAAGGGGCAAATATTTTTTTTTTTTTTTTCCACAGCATTGTGTTACCATACAGTCAGAACTTGAAAAAATAGGTAGTAAAAATATTTCTTAATTTACATCCAGTATGATTATCATCTACAGGATATGAATAAAAAGTTTGTTCATACACATTCACCACACAGGGTGCTGGAAATATTCCTTACAGATTCTGGTCCATGTTGACATGACTGCATCATGTCATTGCAGCAGATTTGTCAGTTGTACATTCATGCTGCCAATCTGCTGTTCTACCACATCCCAGTCACCAGATCTAATAGAACACCTTTGGGGAGGCCATTGAACTCATTGTCATGTTCATGGAACCAGTCTGAGATGACTTGGGCTTTCTGACATCATGCTGGGTGTAGCCATTAGAAGAAAGGTAAATTGTGTCTGATTTGTGGCTGGGTATTCAAATGATGCTTGATTGGTATTAGGGGGCCTAGTGTGTGCCAACAAGACCTTCCCCACACCATTACACCACCACCACCAGCCTGAATTGTTAACACAAGGCAGGTTGAGTACATGGCTTCATACTGTTTATGCTAAATTCTGACTGACCCTACCATCTCCGTGTCACAGCAGAAATCGAGATTAATCAGACCAGGCCACATTTTTTTCCCCCATCTTCTACTGTCCAGTTTTGGTGAGCAAGTGCCCACTTTAGCCTCAGCTTCCCGTTCCTGACATGTCATACATCAGAGATGCTTTTCTGTCCATTACTGTTGTAAAGAGTGTTCGAGTTACTGTAGCATTCCTGTCAGCCTCAACCAGTCTGACCATTCTCTTCTGACTTCTCTCTATAATAAGGTATTTCTGCCCACAGATGTTTTTTGCATCGTTGTGCATGAAAATATCAGGCAAGCTGCAGTTTCTGAAATACTCAAACCATCCTGTTTGGCACAACCTTGTCAAAGTCACTTAGCTCACCCCCCTCTCTCCCATTTAAAGTTTCAAGTGAACATTCACTAAATCTCAGAACCCCTCTGTGCGTGATTTTATACATTGTGCTGCTACATGATTGGCTGATTAGAAAATTGTGTGAACAAGCAGGTACACAGGTGTTCCCAATAAAGTGGCTAGTGAGTCTAAAATAAGACTTTTTCTTCTTGAAGATGGAAAAACTATACTGACTGGTAGAATTTTATTACAGAATGTTGATGACAGGGTTCTGAAAAACTGCAAATGACAAACCCTTAACATTACACAGTCTGACAGTCCTACATGATTTGTCAATTGCTGTCAGCTATTATATGAGTATTTTATTATAAATAATGTCTTCCAATGTCCTGAAATGGTAGTTGTCTGAAAATAAAAGCTTTCAACGATATAAAAAAAATACACAGCTTCAGCAGCAATATTACACAAGTACAAGCTAGTAAAAAGGATACTAATTTAAGGAATGTAAGTCACCAGTTCGTTCCTTCTACAACTTGTCTGAAACATGTGATGTGCAGTGGTTCCAGACCTTCCACCAGCCTCTTCATCACACCAAACCACCAGCAGTACCATGTCTCACAGCTTATGGAGATACTGTGAGAAATATGCGATAATGGCACGATGCAATCGTGTTAACATGGACCCAAATCACTAAGGAATGTTTCCAGCACCTTGTTAAATCCGTAACACGAAGAACTCAGGCTGTTCTGAGAGCAAAGGGTGGGTATTAGAACGGAGTTCCTAATAAAGTGGCCAGTGAATGTATATGAAAAAACTTCTTTACTGGAGATGATAATCATATTCTGTTTTTGCATTACATTCCAATGCAATGTAAATCTATTAACATTATTGCCACATGAAAAAGAACCTGTTTTCTGATGTAATACAGATTTGTTTTTTTTTTTTTCAGTGTCACCACTGGCCTGATAATTTTGCGGGGTTGTTTTGATATTTGTTTGTTTTTTTATTGTGATTAAGTGTTAACACCTCTGACGGGTGATCAGAATTTATTTAGAGAAATAATCAGCACAATTACAGCTTTTCATTTTTTTGGACAACATTAAAAAGAAAACATATGGGTAAATATATGTATCAATTGTGTCAAACTCGAGACATACATGGTTCCCTTTGAGGAGTGATGTAACAGGATTTGGAGCAGTACAGTGACACTGGGTGAATCTGGAAATAGTTTCTGGCCGGTTCATACACAAGTAGCATTGCCTTGGAATCCACAGGCTTTTTTTCATCTAAAACTGGAATTTAATTCCTTCAAAATGTTGAAATTCCAGCCCTTCAAAAACTCTTTTATTCCTTTTATTCTGTAACAAACTTACATTGGACTGAATTCCAACCCAACCGCAGCATGTTGAAATTTTATTGAATGTATGGTGATCAATTCAGTGGCAGACATAGTTCTTAAAAATTAGAGTAACAAATCAAATGGAAATACATTGAATTTGTGATTGTTTACAAAAATTATTTAATGCAAACAGTGGGGGTATTTTGCATGTATAAGTACACGTGTGTGTGTGTGTGTGTGTGTGTGTGTGTGTGTGTGAGTGAGACAAATCACCATGGGCTTCCCAGTGCAGGGAATTTACTGAAAACTGTAATCGTGTCCAATGTCCATGAAAGTTATTGATCCAAAACCTACATAATCGTCTTCATGTAACACAAGTCATTTTGTGTAATATCGATGATAACAGCTTGTTCAAGCTCAAGTATCCATCAGAGGCTGTTTGTCTAAGAGGTCAATTCAAATATCCTTGACTTTCATTGTATAACTTTGATTTATAATTGCAGTCAAGACAAATAAACTGCAAAAATGACCGCAAGTGACAGTGCTTAAGGGGGTCTCACTTTTTCTTCAAATTAAAGACTCATTTTTTAACAACACAAAAAAATAAATGGAGGCGCCTTTCTTTTTTACTACATAATGATAAAGGAAAGTAGTTCCTCTTACACAGAACAGTTACAGGTGTGAAACTCAGTTTAAGCACCACAATAACGATTTATCCTCTCTTCTGAAGCATGTTGTCAGTCTCCGATTTGAGGGAGTGGTCCGTGTTTCAGACCACTTTACGCAAGTCCCTTAATCAGAACTTGGTGTGAGGTTCTGGGGTGGCGCTCGGGTGATGGTCCCCTCACACCATTGCGACGCTCCCCCAGCCTCGTCTGGGACCACTGAGCAGTCTTATCAAAGCTGTGCAAGCCCCCTCATTAATATATTGCCCAGACTGCTGGCTTGTATACATCATTGTCTTGCTTTGGAGGCGGGCTAATCACTCAGCTATTATCAGTCAGTGAGCAGAAGGCAAGCAGTCACAATGACAGCAGAGAATCATGGGAGATCAGCTGAGGTTAAACAAGGCTGACAGTCACAGTAATGATGATTCAGCTATAAACTAAGATGTGCCGATAAAGCGGGGCGAAAAGAAACCTGCGGCCTCCGTTGGCTTTAACATATCGTCTTTTTCTTCGGTATGTCCACTTGTTAAATACATCCCCAACGTTTCACGCTGAAGGGAGAATGGAGAAGAAAAGGGTTCTTCTTCCTCACTGGGCTGCTGATAAAACTGGAAAGACATCTGATGAGGTGGCTGACCAGTGACATGGAATGGGATTGGGTGGGATGGGGGAAGGGCCATTTTGATGCTTTTCTGTCCGTCACATGCTGAAAATACAGTAGGGCAAGTCTGCTCTGGGTTTTCTCTTTATCTCTCGCTCAGATAGGGAAGCGGGAAATGGCAAACAACTGCGCTTCACTCCCAGGACAGCAATGTGTTCCTGTATCAAGATCATGTTTAGAAGTTTTTGCCATATTTGATTAGTTCAGTATAAGATTTTCTTCTAAAAATTACCTTTCTCCATCTCTCAGGGATGCAAGACCTGAGGACCAAGAATAAAGAATCATTTATTTTCGAACATCCTTATATAGCAGGTACACAACGGAGCATAAAACGTAGGTTCTTGGGTCCACAGTGCACAGAAGAGGGGGGAAGAAAAAAACAATAAACAATAGAACAACAATGAACAATAAAAAGGTAAAATACATACAGAGAGGTTAAACAACAAAAATCTGTGTATGTATATAAGATAAATATAATGTGTGTGTGTGTGTGTGTGTGTGTGTGTGTGTGTGTGTGTGTGTGTGTGTATATATATATATAATAAATACAAAAATATACAAATACATGTCCATGTACCCACACACATGCACAAATAAGTGTATACGTACACACACACACACACACACACACATCCCTATGGTGGATGTCAGTGGTCATGGACATTGGTGGTGGTCATTAGTGGTGATGGTGTTCATGCCTGAGATGATTGACAACCTGTGGTAGAAAGCTGTTCCTAAGCCTGGTGGTTTTGGCTCTCAGGCTGTGACAGCGTCTCCCAGATGGCAGTGGTGAAAACAGATGGTGGAGAGGGTGGGAGGGGTTTGCAGTGATGCTGTGAGCTCTCCTGATGCACAGCTTGCTGTAGGTGGTCTGGATGGGTGGACAGGTGGGTTTTGTTGAACAGGTTCTTGGTGATGTGCACTTCCAGGAACTTTAAACTGTGCCCCAGCTCCACTGCTGAGCCACTAATATACAGAGGAGTGGCAAGCAGCTTGAGTCCTTGTGAAGGCTTCGATCATGTCCTTAGTTTTGCTGACATTGAGACATAAATTGTTGTCTGTGCACCAGGATACAAGCTGCTCCACTACTTCCCTTCTGTAGGCCAGCTCATTATTGGTGGAGATGCGGTCCGCAACTATGGTGTCATAACCCCACTTGATGAAGTGGTTGCTGCTGTATTTCCCAACACAATCTTGGTTTAGATGGGTTAACAGCACTGGGCCAAGAACACAACCTTGCAGAGCACCAGAGTTGCAGAAAGTTGCAGACGGTGGTGTGGGAAGTGTTACCACGGATCCTTACAGCCTGTGGCCTGTTGGTCAGGAAGCCCAGGATCCAGTTGTGCAGGGGAATATGCAGATCTAGTAAGAACAGTTTATTAACCAGCTGGGGATGATGGTACTGAATGCTGAGCTGTAGTCAATAAACAGCATTCTGACACCAGTCCTTACCCTCCAACTGGGTTGGGGCCAGATGTACTGCAGCAGTGATGGCATCCTCTGTGGATCTACCGGGGTGGTAGGCATACTGGTGTGGGTCTAATGTAGAAAATGTGATGCAGGCCTTGATGTGGTACATGGCCAGTCTTTCAAAGCACTTTGTGATAACCCGGGTAAGTGCGATGAGCTAATAGTCATTGGGGCAGGACACAGGTGATTTCTTGGGAACCAGGGTGATGATGGTGGTTTTGAACCACTTGGGGACAATGGCACAAGCCAGGGAAATCTAATAGATTTCAGTCAAGAACTCTGTCATTGCACTCGTGCCCTGCTTTAACGTACAGCTGGGGATATACTCTGGTCCTGTAGTTTTCTGTATGTTGACTCTTGCTTGAGTCCTCCTCACATCAGCTAGAGACCAGGAGGAGGTGCTACTTTCATGGCCAGCGTCATGTGGTAGCTAGAAGTGTTTGAAGTTCAGAATACATATATGCAAAGTAGAAATTTTCAATTTTTATAATCTCTGACACTAACATTAGTTTTTTTCATAATAGTATTATTTCAGTCAGTTAAGTTATTTAAATATGAACTGTGAAATGTCTTCTAGTCTGGGAGGGCATAACATTGGAGATCATCTCTGATATTTATTTTTGGAAGTTTGTAAGTACAGAATGTATACGTTGACTTGTGTAATTTGATATTTTTTCATCTGTGTATATCTTTACTATTCAGTGTTTTTTTAGTATGGATATCTCACAAATCTGTTTTTAGGAGACATTAAGTTGCAAGCTTTGAGATCAATTACTTTTTACTCTAATGCTGACACTTTTCAGCTGTCTGTCTGTCTTAGTCTTTGTCCTGGTGATGTCCTGTATATGCTGGCTGTCTTTCCGGCTGTGCTCTACTTTTAGATGCTTCAGTTTACACTTCCCTTGAATAAATCACACAAGTCACATGATGTTAATGCCAAATTTACATTGAAAACTTATCAAATGGTCTGTTTTAGTGATGATATTAAGTGTGTGTGTTATATTCACTTTACGTTATTTTTGTTACTTTAATGTTCATCGATTGGCTTGTGCTTTTTCTGCACAGAACTGTTCCCCAATACTATTGTCAATGGCTTAAAAGGCTGTAATTGTAGTGACCCTGATCCGGTGCAGTCTTATTTCAATCTATATCACTTTCCAAGTGTACATCCTAATATTAGACCATTAAGTAACTATGTACAATGTTTGTGCAACACTATAAAGCAGTCTCTAATTTTCTGTTTTTCGTGCAAATGTCTATATGTCTATAGTCAAACATCTATAGTCTTCCCAAGCATTTCGGTGTTCCCTATGGTTCTCTATCCTTGACAGTTGTCTGTCATTACCTTTTCTGACAGAAGGGTGTGAAATTTACAAACTTCTGTTCCTCTTTCAGAGGTTACTAGCTAAGTTACCTGGTACTGCCCAGATCAGAAAATGGAAAGGTAAATGCTAATAATACATTATATAATCATCAAACTGTATTACCCTTAAAAGGTTGCAGTAGCATTCTATCAAGTCCATATTATCAGACCTTGTCCTTTTGTGACTGATTCCAGTTGCGCACTTACCACCAAAATTTCAGAATTTCACACAAACAGCATGAAGCCATGGACTCAACCTGCCGTGTGTCAACAGTTCCAGCTGATGGTGCTGTAATGATGTCGACAATGTTTTTTTGGCACACACTGGGGCCCTGAGGTATATGGCATGCATTCTGTCATGGGATCTCCTCTGATTTCTGCTTCTGTGGCTCTGGATTTCAGGCTTAGTATCTGCATCTGATTTCATCTATTTCTAGTCTTGACAGGGGGCTTCTTTTGATGATGCTTGAGCACTGGGAGGCTAGTTGTTCTTGCGTGAATGTCCTGGTTCGGCACAGACCTTGTTAATCCAGGTGTCGTGATTCTCTTTGTTCAAGTCACACTCATGTTAAGAGGTAGGTAGGTATAGCATTGGGAGTCTTGCCTAAGGACTCTTATTGAACCGTGGTGATAGTCCTGGAGTGGAAAACCTTGTTTACCTCATGCTAGGTGGTGGTGAGGTCCGCTATGCTATCCATCCCCATGTTTATATACACATACACTCACAGGCCACTCTATTAGTTTATTTGTTTATATATTACAGTATCCTACTAGTCCTAAAGTAATACTGTGTTAGCTACAATGCAATACTTATTCCTTTATTTGTTATCACAAACAGTTATGTAACATTGTCACACTTTTACTGTATTATGCTAACATTTTAAGTTGCCTTGGCCAAAAAGATCAATTTAATAAAGAACATTAATTTATATAAATTCTATATATAAGATTTTGGTGATGTGTTGAAGGCAGATTTACCTGCTTTCAGCTCTCTCTTTAAAGAAATCCGAGGTTAAAGATATCTCTCCATTTTCGTGTAGCCCCTGTCTGAGACTAAACTGTCACATCAGCAGGTCAGTAACTGGTAGTGATGCTGTGGAGGACAGTCATTACACATTGTCCTGCTACCAAAAAGCATCAATCAGTACCAGTTCAGCCTCTTTCAACAATCTAACGTACAAATAATATTCAAACTTTCTCATAGAGTGCAAAAACAACCAACAACAGCACAAAAAAATTATAAAGACTCTATTTTTGTAAAAGACTGGTTGATGAGAAGTAGAGCTTAGCCTCCTTTCTCCTTTTTCCTGTAAAAAGATGAGAATAAAATACTGAAGAAACATATATCTACATTTTCAATATTGCATCAGTGTTTCTATCTGAAATGGGATAGATCCTGTGCATAACAATTCAGTACTGCACATCTTTGCCATGTGTCTGATCACAGCTGCAGATTTGTTTTATTTTAATTATTCCTTCTTTTTTTTAAGCTGGAGCTATTAATAGGCTTCTTTTCTCAGCAGAGAGAGCTTGGGTTTGGCTTGACATAATCGCAGGCTCACCGGTAGATCCCAAGAGAGGGAACAAGAGAGGCTGCTTCTTGACAGCTGATAATCACCTGCAGAAAATGAGAATGAGCAGAATTCAATGCAAACTAATGTCTTCTATACAATTACTGGATTCATATAATTTTATTCTATTACCCCACTGGGAGAGAGAGGGGTGGGGCATCAGGCTGAAAGATCTGCAGTAGTAGTGTAATTCTAAATGCCTAGTGAGCAAGGGTCAGAAAACTTAATTATACATAACTAGACAAAAATTGCAAATGATAAAAAAGAAACATCCAGGCAAATTCTGCCGGAAATTGCAACTTTAATAATGTTACAGAATGTCTGCTTCTCCATACAATGCAGAGGAGATTAGTCAGCCACAAAGAATTTATATATACAGTATATAGGTATTATCCTTATTATCATAATTTAAATTTCTTATTTTGTGAAAGCAATCCACTTACCATTTCCATCATATGTTCCACAATTTTTGCAATGCTGGCCTATTCTGTTATTCCAGATAAGAGCATCAGCTAAATAAAGTGACCACAAATAAATGCCTCAGTGTGCATGTTCTAATATTTGGTTGTTTATGTTACGTTGTACTTTGTATGTGGTGCGGCTAGAAATGCATTATAAATAGATAGCTATGTTGCACTGTTATACTGTTTATCTCTTGCTTTGTGTGTTCTCCCGTACCATTAGATGTCATTCCCGAGGGCAACACTGTCTGGAAGCTGAATTATTGAAGTATAACGTATGACTTATAAGCAGCAGAGACAACATATCCTGAAAGTGCTGGTTATGGTACTTTCAGTTTACAGCACCTCATATTTGGTTTAAACCTTATTCCTATATTAACAGTTATTTATCTGACACTCTTCTTTAGTCTTTTACAATATCAAGCTACTCATAACAACATGAATTACAACGGGCAGTGGGATTCAAATCTGGGTTGGAGCAGAAGACAACTCCTCTGACCACTACAGAACTTGCTGCCCCTTAACATTATTACTGGAATAGTTATTGTAAATTCAGATGCAAACTTTGAATCATTAAGTTAAATATCAGCCTTAAGATGCAAAAAAAGAAACTGGCTACAGTCTGTAGTTCTTAAGTGATTATATCTCCATACTAATATTCTGTTTTAAATGTAATAATATTAAATTGTTATATAATGTGAAGGTTGAGTGAGAACTTTGCTGAAGACCAGAAGAAAAGATGTACAAAATGAACACCTTCAACCTGCTTACCAGTGCCTTTACTCCTGAAAAAGAATTCCCGTACTCAGGAGACATCTGGCTCTAGGGTAGAAACCACATGGAGAAACTTTTTTCTCCAAACAGCCTATGAACAGAAAATAAATAAAAAGGTTACCCATTGCTGCTTTGAAGTGCAGAACTATCTTCTTCTTGAGGTTTTAAGTTCCAGTTGACTGGTTGCTGAGAAATTGCAACTGAGGTCATTTCTGGGCACTTTGGCGGAGTCTTATGGCACACCCTTCATTTAATGCACATCGTCTTTCACCAAAACTCACAGGCCAAACTTGTAGTGATGCCGTCGAAGGTGAAGAGTTAAGGAAATTTAAGTATTCGAATGATATGGGGAATGCTGACAGAACAAAACATGAGCACATTACACTACAGACATCCCTCGATTTGGACGGTCGCGATTTATGCATTCTTGCTACAACGCAATTTGATTTTTAATGCCATGACTCAACTTACATGCTGATCTGCTCGATACAATGTGATCTGGCCAAAACAAAAAAAAATGATCCGAAAAAATCTAAAATTTTTAATCAAAGATTGTAAAAATGTGTCAAAAAATGCGTTACACGCTGTGTGTGTGTGTGTGTGTGTGTGTGTGTGTGTTTTAATGATATTTGGGAAAGTTGGTTTGGGCATTTTTGGGATGGACTGAGAGGCATGATTATTTTCCCCATGGGAGGTAATGGAAATAACTGTTTTCGATTTACGTGGCCTTTTCAGCCTCCAGTTAGATGCGTAATTCGAAGGATGATGAGTCTTCCTTTCTTCACGAGTCTTCCTTTTGCTAGACGATTCAAGCGGGGACAGTACGCCAGGGTGATGTAATTGCTTCTAGAACCTTTCTGAAATGATCTTCAAAAGTGTCGGAGAGGGGGGGGGGGGGGGGAAAA
>UFQX01000331.1:422479-475851 GCA_900497675.1 Arapaima gigas | reverse complement strand
GGGGGGGGGGGGGGGGGGGGGGGGGGGGGGGGGGGGGAAATCACGTTTCAGTAAAAGCCCCGGAAGAGGATGGCTTTGATTTTATGTCATTGATCCAAGTGACCTGGATTAGTCGGGGACAGCTGCTGTTTTTGCAGCAGGTGTATTGCAGCAAAACCTTGCGTTTAATTTCCTACAGGAGCCGATAATGATCACCTTGTTGAAACAGAGAGAACCTTTGTCACAACAGAGCTGCTGATTTACATAAGGAACTGTGGGGGGGGAACATGGCTGATTACGGCTTCATCCTTTGAATTACCCATGTTTCTTTTACCAGGCAGTGAGGCTCATATGGGATCTGTGGAGTCTGATTTATCCATGCAAAATGATGGGATTTATTTTTGTAAATATGATTAAACTACTTGTGAAATCTAAGTAACTGTATCATGACTCCGGCATCTGAAGAGTAAAATTGGAAAGTTGGAGATTACACTAGAACGGGTGTTTTTATCCATAAGCTGTATTTGGGAGCTTGACTTCTTAATGCCTTCAAAATATAACAGTGGCCTTTTGATTTATTTTATTGAGGTGTCTACTTTTTCTTAGTTTATCCATGCATATCAACAGATTTGTTTGTACGCTAACCAGTTCTATAGTATAATATTTAATGCTGCACAGATATGTAACTGTTGTGATGTTGCACAGAACATTTGTTTTGGAGGGCAATATAAAAGCATCTTAAGATGAGTTTACTCATTGCAACTTCATTCCGCAGTTTGACTTTGCAGGTTCGGGTGCTTACAGAGCTTGTCGGTTAAAGTTTGTGTGGGGCTCTCTGAGAAACTTGACATTGTTGAGCATCAAATCATTTGGCTCAGGCTGTGGAAAGGGAGAAAACAAAATTGTTTTTGCTGCAAAGCAGACCTTGGGGATTCTGTAAGCCCCATTTGCCCACAGAAAAGGCTTTTTAATTAAACTGCACCAATGGGAAAATTGTATTTGTTCGCAGATGGAACCACAGTGCCCCACTGCACCATTGTTGGCATTACTGCAGTCACAGCAGTAAAGACTTAAGCTTTAGCTACCAGCAAGAAGAGCTGGAGCATGAAGGTGGCCAGGAGAAGCAATCCCCCCCTTCAGTCACAGATACAATCTTGAGTGTCACCATGAAGTTACAGAGAGAAGAGATTAGATCACGTTCAAATTCTGATGTGCTGTCCTGAATCATAGCAAAAGTACACATGAAAAAGACTTTTTTGTGAGATTGGATAAACAACAACTGCTACTAGTACTACTACTACTACTACTAATAATAATAATAATAATAATAATAATAATAATAATATTCTTTGCTTACCCTTTCATTCATACAACTGGTATTTGAGCATTTTTTTGCCAGTCCAACTCAAGGCATCTACTTGCTTGAGGACAGAGAAGCAGTAGTACTGAGAGACTTGGACTGGCAAAGATCAGGTTATAGGTTCTCCATTATAAATGTGCAGTATGTCACCTATATGCCCATTAGCTAAGATGCCACTGACTCTGTCTTCCTGTCCTGTTCCTTCAGACCAGCCACAGCCTCTTACCCTAGTTCTCAGCACCTTTCTTTTTCACTGACGCACCTTTGTCGCGTAATGTCTCAAGGCCAGGAAATGGTCTGTGTTCACAAAGTCTTCAATTACTTGCTCAGCCATAGTATCATTCCGTGTTTCCTTTGGTCATTAATCTTTTCATTGCTTGCAGTCTTCTATTTGGTCAAATCTGTGCTTCATATCCAGCCTGAAAGTGAACATTTAATTTTATAAAGTGATCAGATTTTGAGATTAAAGATAGGGTGCGGGGGGGCCTTGGGTTGAACAGAACACCAGTCCTTACAAGGACGTTCAACCAAAATAATGATATAAAGTGAATCTCTGCTTATTCACATTAATCTCTCCTTCTTATTTCTGGACAACAGGATTAAGCAAAAAAAAAAAATACACCAAAGCTACTTAAACACAGTCTTGATGTCTGTTTCAGGTCACGACTGGATCTACCTTTTGCAAAAAAAAAAATCCCGAAAAGCTTCTTACATTTTAATCAGTCAGCTGTTAGCTTTATGTGCATGTTTGGTTTTTTCCATACTGTCTTATTTTTTCATTTATGTTCATGTTTGTGGTTATATTTCAGTGCTTTTGTAGTCTGTTAGTATGCTCATCATTACATTGGATTTGGAAACCAGGGAACATCCAAACCTTATTAGTGTTCAAGTTCTATTTGTTTTATATGTGTCATCTGTGTTTAATGACTGCTCAGTGTATGTACCCAGTACAAAAATCTCTTTTTAAACTGAGAGCAGTGGGTTTTTTTCTGCAAACAACGTAGGACTTTTGTGTCTCCTATTTATAACTGGTCTCCTGCAGTAAACAGATGTCTATTAAGGTTCATGAATGGATTCTTGGTTGATTTGTTCTTTAAGGATTGATTGGGAATGTGGGGATTCCAAATGGGAACAAAGTCTATTGCAGTGTATTTGAAGAAGCCCTTCATGCTGCGCTGAATGGCTGTTGTAACTGGCCAGACTTGCAGTGGTCCTTGTCCATGACACATACAGACTCCTCATCACCTACAAACAGCTTTTTTTCAATTCCATTGATTGATGGTTTTTGGATCGTGCAGATCATCAGCGCATAGAAGATCTACCCTCTCATACGTTTTGGCAGCAAGAAAAGATATAGGAGATTAAAACAACATTACTTCTTTTTTGCACCCGGTTTGTTTTCGATTATTGGCTGTTTGTCTGCGACAAAGCACGAAAACGTATTTGCACACAAAAATGCACTCGTTTTCCGACCAACGTTCTTCTATTTTTCTGTGCTGTGTGTGGGAGACGGGGGGCAATAATTACACGAAAAATGACGATGAGGAATCTTGCGAGGATCTGACAGGAAGTCCCCAAAGCTCAATTAGGAATCAGAGGGTGAAAGAAAAACCATCTAGAAAAGGAACTGTTGAGGGGGAGTTTTTTGCGATACAGCTGTGACATTAAAAAAATAAATTAGTTCAATTTAACATGCTAATTGCTTCTCCAATTCTCCCAATAATTTGTCTTGCTCTGCGTCCGGATGATGGCATAATAGCTGGAGCATCACCTCTAACCTTTTATTCTGTCTCTCTGGCAGTGGCTTCCCACCCTTGAGAAATCCTTTTTATAGAGCTTTAAAATTGCTCTCTGCCAAGTTCAGTTCTGTCTTTTTTACCATGAAGATGGCTAACCACAAGGCTCCACCAGGTCAGGAAACATGCTGCCCTGCAGTGTAAGTGTAAATCATTTACTTTACAAAACTTGCTGGCTTTTTCCCCCCCCTTTTTTTTTTTTTTAAATCATGGGAGGGTCTGATCACTTTGCGTATAGGTCTTTGCCTCTTCGTTGCCTTCGCGTCACATGTAAGCTTGAGGCTGACACCAGTTCAGCATCGCTCTATCCTTTTGGCGTGCAGTGAAGTTAGCTTATGATCATAATCATGACAAAACAATGCAAAATCACCTAGTCCACCTAAGGATCATCTAAGCATGACACAGATCACTAGCACACTTTCTAAACTTAATGAATTAGTTAAAAGCCAGTGTTTTTTAAGGATATACTATATATAGCTACTGGAACTTTATCTTCAAAATCTCCAAAATACAAGCAAATGTAATAAAGCAGTTGTAGGAAAAGCAGCAACAAACCACACTGAACCAATAAGGCTAAAATTACATTGTTTCCTCTGACTTTTTTCAGTGCAAATGTGTCATTGCCTTTAAAATGGGAAATACGAGGCTACAGAAATACTGTCATCAGACAATTGTTCATTTTTGCACCTTTTTTCCTCCCATCATAATTTGAATTTCTGTAATTTTATTGCCCTTTACATCAGTGCTTTGTACAGATCACTGAGTATAGCTACTGTAATATATATTGTAATCATTTTTAGAATAGTTCAAAATGTGCACCTAAAAACACACTAATGTCTGCATTCCATCTTTTGTGGAGAAACGACACCGAGAACAGCTATCACTTTTTCCCTTCTGATTTTGAAAAAGACTGAAAGGACGCGAATCTCAAGAAACATATTTTCTTAAATGTAATTACAAAGACGATTTGCTCCGATTTTTGTGTAAATCCTGCAGTTGCTGATTATTTGCTGCTATAAAGTGGCCTTGAGTATCTCTCCTTTGTAAAACAGTGACGCACTATTTATCCACTTAAAAAGTAGAACAGAGGACCGTATTCTCTACATTAATCCCAGTGAAACTATTTGTGTAACTTCTCTAGTACGTTTTTGTATCCGAAAAAACTGCACATACACCTATTCCCCACTACCCGAGTGTAATTGTTTCCTAGAAATTGCTTAAAATTCCTCAAATATCATGAAGCTATTTCCATTATTTCTTATGAGGGGGAAATATAAGATTTGTGCCAGGTGCAGCTCGGAAACCTCAACAGCATATCTCCAAAACTGTGAAATCCCTACTGCAGCCTGATAAAACACTTTAAACACCAATTTCCCAGTTTCCAAACAGTTTATAAGGTAATTAATACACAGTCGTGTCTATATGCCGTTACTTTTTTATTTGATATCATACACGACATTCCTTTCCTTATTAGAAGTAATAACATTGAATAGTCAAATTTATGTAAAATGAAGAAATTAAACTGATGTAAAACAGAAAAACAATTCAGCCTGCTGTAATGGGCTATAACTGGGTACTTGCTGACTGAATGGAAGTGGCTGAAATCACGAAAATGCAGACGGTTTGAACACGGGCCACGTGGGGAAAAAATGAGAATGCTGATGCTGGGTGTAGTGTTATCGTGTACCTTCACACTATACTTGTGCAAATTTTGAACATGTTTTCCTTTCTTAGCTCAGATACCAGGACTTAGTTTGGATAAGGAGATGATTAATAATATATACTGTTTGGTATACTGGGAACTCAGAAACCTGGAACTCAAATACCAAGGTATAGGTGTGTTGTTTTAAGTAATAATCCACATTATTTATTTTACCCTGTTTATAAGAGATATTAGGAAACAAATTCCAATATGATTTGACAAAATGATAAAGCTTGATAAAGTGATAAAGATAAAAGCATAAAAAAGAAAAAAATCTGTTGAAGATAAAGTAGTATTCAGGTCTTTGTAATGTTCAAGGTAAAAAAGACTCCATTCATTCATCCATCTATCAATCCTGGTCAGGGTCACTGTGGTCTCGAGCTTATCCCAGAATCACTGTGTGCCAGGCTGTGAAACCACACCATGGATGAGATGCCAGTCCAAAGTAAGGTGGCCACACATCTGGACACTCATACACATTTAGAGTGAACAGTTAACCTGAACCACATGTTTGAACTGTGGAAGAAAAACATACCGCCTGAAAGAAATCCACTCAGACACGAGAAGGAACTCCATACAGATCGAACTGGATTAGAACCCGCACCCAGTCAGCCCAGTCTGGTTTTGATTTTTTTTCCCAGGAATTACTGGAACGTGAACCCTGCTGTTCATTTAGAATGATGTGACGTGAACAAACTAACTTGGTTTACAATCAGAGGGCATTGTTCCCACACCAGGTAGCGAGTTAACCGTAGCTGGAAACACCTGATGTGAATTGTCAGTACTTCCTGCTTCTATTTTTACTGTCTTGTTTCTTTTTAGATCATTCTTTTGACCTTGTCACAGGTAGTCAGAAATTAGTTTAGTATTAAATTAATCCAATGAAAGTCCATTCCTGTGCAGCTTGACACCAGCCAGCTAATTTTCAGAAAATGTATTTTTACACATCCTTTACATATAGTATCATAATGTCAAAAAAATTAACATGAGTATATGAAAGAACACCTGTAATGATTGAATAATTTCACGGGTATATTTATGTGTTTGACTGTGTGTATCTGTGTGCATGCGTGAGGGACGGCAAGAAAGTCAACAACATCAGCAGTACATCAAATCCCCATCCATCACAGTTTATTGTTCCAGTCTAATTTAATTTACTGATGCACAGAGGCCTTACTTTAACCCTGGACCTGGGTTTATTATTTACAAATCGCATTACTCTTTCAACATTAATAGCTCCTTCCTAGACTCTTTCATATGATGACATATGTCATCCTTTAGTTTTAATTACAAAAAGACTGGTGAAAACAGATGTCGTTTTTGTCATTTTCTAACTGATATGATGCTCATTTGTTCTTTTTCATACATGTGAAATGATGGGGAAATAAAGCAAAATTAAAATCCAACCAATACTGAAGAACTGAGAAATTAAGCAATGTTATTAGACAAAAACACTTGGTCGGTCTTTCAGTCTTTACGGATGGTTTTGCTATATCTGGGGGTGTGGTGTCCCTGTAAGGCAAACCTTCTGAAATCCTTTGGCACGCTTGAAAAATCCTCTGCCTGGAATGAACTAAACGGGTGAATGAATGGAGTACTCAAATTCAAAAAATATTTGTTACCTTATCAAGAGGGTTCAGCTTTATTTTGTACCAAGTGAAGTATGAACCAAGCCCCAGATGAAAATATTTGTTACTTTAAGTACAGTAAGGCAGTTATTGTATCTCTGCTCATGTTCAGCTATTGCTCCAAGGATGTCTGTTACGAAGACAGCTGTGGCCCAAGTGTAGTTGTTTCTTCATTTTTTATTGTTGTACCTTAATTATCCTTGCGTACCAAGTTGATCCTTCCAGGCAAGGCTGTCTGATGAGCTGCCGTTCACATCCATATTGTGTGCAGCAGCTTGGACACAAGATGTCATCTGCAGGCAGGTCTGTCATTATGAGCACAGACCTTGAAAGGAAAGACAGCGATGAAACATGAACACAAAAAGCAAAGAATAGGTAGGGAAAGGGGGGAGGGGTGTCTTCCAATGTAGATATACTTATATTGTGAGTTCAATTCAAATCAAGGTCATTCTAACTTAATTCTGAGCCCTCATCTATATATTTTTTTTTCTAAAGTGTTTCTAGCTTTTATATAGGCAGGAGATCATGTGCTCCGAAGCTCCTTTCTACTCATAAGCAATTCACAAGTTGTCTGGAATGCCATACAGCTCTTCTGTTTAGTGTTACTCATTGTGAACAAAGTTCTCTTTCACATGTATTTTCTTTTGTGTGTATGTATGTATGTATGTATGTATGTCTCTAAATGTATTTCAACCAAGTAGGTATATTTTTTACACATAATATTTGTATAGATATAGGATGAACACAAATATATTTTAAATTAAGATGGGATAATTTAAAGGCAGCGGTGTCATAGTGACTGGAGCTGTTGTCTTGCACTCAGGGGTCTTGCAGCGGAATCTCTGCTCTCGCTGTAGTAGTTTTGAGAACTGCTCCAGTAAAGGTTACTCAGCTGTACAAAAAGGGAAATTATTAGCCTAATAAACAAAGCTAACACTCTAAATTGCTTTGGATAAAGGCACCAGCTACAGCTGTGAGTAAAAGTTTATGAATCCTTTGGAAGGATCTGAATGTCTGCATAATGTAAAATGCAATCTGACTTTTTGTTTGTTACAATGGTGAATAAAGGTCATCTTATTTAGCAAACACTACACAGAATGCAAAAAAAAACACACACACAATATTGGATGCCCACTCTTTATTACTGTTCTGTTGAAGTGGAATATGACCTGATCAAAAGACATGTCCGAGAACCTTAGGAAAAAAGTTTTTAAAGCTCGTAAGACTGGAAAAGACTTTGGCCTCTGTCCATAAACAGGCAGGCAGATTGAATGAAAATGGAAAAAATTAAGCACCCTTGCTACTCACTATTAGTGGGTATCCTACCAAGATTAGTGCGAGATTTCCTCATAAAATCCTGAAACAAGTGACAAAAATTCCTTGGATGACTAAAGAACTCAGTTCACAAAAGTCTGTTGCAAAAAAAACCAAGAATGACGTTCATGTGATGTTTTTGCCTGTCTCAAAACCACCTAGATATTCCCAGCACTACAAGAAAAATGTTCTGTGGACAGATTAAACAGAAGTTCATCTCTTGGTTTTGGAGAAAACAAAACACTGCATACAAACACCAAAACCTCATCCCAGCTATGAATCGTGGTGTTATTATGCTGAGCTGCTTTGCTGTCTCAGGGCCCGGGTGACTTGCCATCACTGTAGGGCCAATGAATTCCAAGATGTATCAGGAAATTCTAAAGCATATTGTTAAAGAACCTCTCTGTGATCTGAAATTCAAAAGTTGCGTCAGACCATGTACCAATGGCCCAAAGCACAGGAGTAAATCGACAAGATGAAATTCTGCCATTTAGAACGTCCAAGCCGGAGTCCTGAACTCACTAAAACGCAAAGGTATGAGCTGAAGAAAGACATCCCAAAATAAACATAAACTGAAACATTTTTGTGTAGAGGAATGGGCCAAAACACCTCCTAACTGTGGTGCAGGTCTGACCAACAGCTAGAGAAAGGATTTTTTTTTGCGGTTGCTGCTCATAAAGGAGGTTCTAAATACTTTTTCCATCAATAACTTTCTTTTGTTAACGCCAACTGTTCAATAAAGAAGTATAAAATGTGCTTTGTGTTTGCTAAAGACTTTACTAGATGAAGATCAGATCACACTATGAGCAATGCATATTAGTAATAAACATTTTTCCCAATATTAACTTGTTTACAGCACTGAAAGGGAGTTGTCTAACAAGGCTAAAGGATTTCATGGTTTGTTCTCTTTGGATTGACAGAGAATGTTGTTATGAAGAACAGTTTATTGTAAAGACACGCACATCTCTGGATTGTTCCATGTACGCCAAACATATGTCTGTATGCCTGTTTGCTGGTTTCATAGACGTTTTAGTTATAGTTTAGTTATCTGGCTGTATTTGTAGAAAGTGTTACATAGCACATAAACACCAGTATGGCATTTGAATCTCTGAATTACAAAATGATGTGCTCTAGTTGGTGCGGTCGACATAATGCAAATATGTAATCAACATGAATGTATCCAGAGCCCATCTGAATTTCTTTTTGTTTTTGTTGTTGATTTTTATATTCTGAGATGAATTCAGAATATTTTAAATCCTTTTCCCCCCAAAAAGCAGCATTTCCATACCTTATTCTGTTCCTCTGTCTATTTGAATACGTTTACACATACACACTCATATATGAATGCATGAATGCACACACAGAGAGCCCTAGGAGCTGTTATTGTACAAACAAGTCCTCTCAAGCCTTTAGTTGCTGGATTATGGAATTCCCTGCCCAAGGACATCCGGCATTCAGATTCCTTTTTAGAATTACAGCAAATTTGCGATTCCTTCGCATGCCAGAGCTTTCAATTAACGTTTAGCTCATGTGAAGTACTTTGAGCCCCTCCACACTGAAGGAGGTATAGAATGGGTTTTGTGTGGTGAAGACCTGTACAATGAATTTGCAGGATGATGAGGAGGCCGCCAAAGCTTTTTCTTATTTTGTTGTTATCCTTGTTAAATTTTTGTTTCTATCCTTTTTTGTCCAGCCCTGGCCTTTTTTTTTTCCCCTGTACTGATAATTATATGTGTAAGTACACACATGAATTGTTTGTATCGTCACTAAAAACATTGAAATAATGAGGATGTTTCATCCAGATATCAACGTTGTCCATGAATACTCACATAAGCAAAATGAACAGAAAGGAGGAAAGGAAGGAGAAAGGAAGAAAACGTGAAAAAATCAAACATCAGTAAAAAGACTCGGTGACAACTGCAAATGTCACTTTTACCTTTTATTTCATTACCTTAAATGGTATCCAAAACACTCAAAATTAGCCAGTTTTATTCCGTATTTTCCTCACCATATTTTCTTTTTTCTATGTATTATTTCACTTACATCTTTCACATAGTGCCCCTATCACCACTAGTATAGCCAGGGGTTTATTATTCTCCCTTTCGTCGCAGTTGGGGGTCTTTGTTTTTCTCTCCTCAATTGCCAGCAGGTTTAATCTGCAGTTAACGGTTCTTTATCGCACATTGGATTATTCCCATCAACTTTGTTCAGCAACAAAGGGTCACGCTGATGACAAGAAAAATAAATTTGAGCAGAGAAAAAAAAAATGACGTTGAATTATGGTAATCAATACTATGATATTAAGTCCCTGTAAAAGGCTTTTCATTCAGGCCTTCGCACCACTTTAGGAGTTTTACAAAATACCTTTTTGATTCAACATGTTTTTCTCATCATATTTGCACCATTTTTCACCACCAGCATCCATTTGCAGCACATATAAGCACTAGTTGTTTTGGAGATAATAAAGTGGACATATGAGCATCATCTGACTGTAAGAACACCAAGTCCTTTACAGATCTCTGTTTTCAACAGAGGCCTCAGGACACCTGGCTCACCTTGTTTTAATGACAACCGTAACAGACAACAAATAGCAAGATATTTTGCAGTATTTGATTGAAGTAATAGGATTAGGACTAGGGTGGTGTCTGTTGTTCATTTTTAATCTCCACCTTCATAACCTAATAAAGGACTGGGACAGGGGGGTGATCGTAGTGTGAGTGTCTATCCGTTACACTGGACCCATGAACACTCACACGCACCCACGTCAGCCAGATATCAAATTAAAACAAACTCTGGGGTTAATGAAGCCCCCCGTCACAGATCATCAGGGAGTAATAGACTTCAGCCGCCAATCGTATACCAAGTACGATCACAAAGGTCTTGCGATTGCTTGAAATTTTAATACAGCTATAATTATGCCATCAATAAATCATACAAGGACAAGTACGGATCCTTAGCCCTGATCAGATGAGGCCATAGGAGGCTGTTGCATCATGAATTATTCACCTTTGTATTAAAAAATAATGACAAAGCAAAAGCAATTTTCCCTTGCTTGGCATATAATAAATAAACAAAGAAACATATATTAATTCACACATAAATTTTTAATATAAGAGACTTGTGTACAATTAAAAGTGCACTAATATGTCCCTACCCTTAAAAACATTCTAATAAAGACATAGTCATACAGTAGTGTTATTTTTTCTTATTTCAGTTTCAGTTTTAATCATTGTTTTTGTTCATAGGCACACCTAGAAGGTACAAAGGGCGACTAGGGAAAACTGTCATACTGAATTTCACCTGTCATCTTTATTAATGTCATTAGGAACATAATTATCTAATTTTTGATATTGGAAGCTATGTTTTAAATGTGACTGGAAAGAATTATTTAAGGTTGTTTACTGTTCTCGTCATTTTTTTTCTTTTTCTTTTCTTTTTTTGTCTTGTCCTGTCCTTCTGCTCCTGTTTGAGTTTTGAAATCTGATTCCAAAATTCAGCATGTTGCTATTTTTCATTAAAATGGATGAATCAGTTGCTACATTTAAAAAAAAAACATCTGAATTGCTTTTATGCATATATTTTATAGCACTGAGTAGTTTTTGTGAATGTCATAAGTTATTTTAGTAGCAATGATTATACACAGTTGTATGTAAAAGTTTGGGCACCCCTGCCCAAATTACATATTTTGTTGATATTGTACATAAAACAATGTGAATGCAACCTTTGCATTGAAAAAAAAACTTGAAATGAAACATTTCTAATTTTAATACACAATTAGTATTTATTTGCTGAAATTAACAGACTGGGAAAAAATAAATAAAAGTGGCATGTGCAAACATTTGGGTACCCTTCCAGTTGATCTTCCAGTTCACTAGTTTTATTTTTCACAAGGTCTTAGAACTTCATTGACTTATTAGGCCTTAATCTAAGTCAGGCGATGACAGTTCCAGAGGTTGATGTTTCAAACCACTCAGAGTATTGTGCTTGCGCTCAACAACCATGAGCTCCTCTAAGCAGCTTTCTGAAGATCAGAAAATAAAGATAATTGACTGTTGACAAAGTAGGAGAAGGCTATAAAAACTCTAAATGGTTCCTGCTTGCAATTTCCACTGTGTGAAATATCACTAAGAAATGGCAGTTAAGGGGAATTGTTGAAGTCAAAACAAGATATGGAAGACCAAGAAAAATCTGTGATGGAACTGCTTGGATACCGGTCAGGATGTCAAAGCAAAACCCCCACCTCACTGCAAAGGATCTGCTAGAAGGTTTAGCTGCCACAGGAGGAGTGGTGCATCAATCCACTGTGCAGCATTGTTACACAAACGTGGTCTGCACGGAAGAGTCATCAGAAGGAAACCTTACTTTTGGTCACATTACAAAAGGCAACATCTGAAGTATGTAACTCAACATTTAAATAAGTCAAAGGCTTTTTGGAACCAAGTGTTGTGGTCTGAAAAATTATTTGGCTATAAACACCAGAGGCGTGTTTGAAGAAAAAAGGAAAAACATCTCAAGAAAATAACACCCTGCTGACTGTTAAGCATGGGGGTGGAATTCTTATGTTTTGCGGTTGTGACACAAGAAATATTGTATAAATAGTGGGAAGAATGTATTCAGCTTAAAAAAATCCTGGACTCTAATCTTCACAGTCAGTGAAGAAAGTGAAACCAAAAAGAGGTTGGATATTACAATAAACAAAGATCCAAAACATACCTCAAAATCAGTGATGTACTTCTTCAAGAAAAAAAATATGGTTTTGGAATGGCCTTGACAGTCCCCAGACTTGAATATTATTGAAAATTTGCGGGTAGGTCTCAAACATCCAGTGAATGCAAGACGATCTAAGAATATTTCTGAACTTTTGCAAAGAAGTGTGGGAAAAATTCCTACAGCATGAATGAAAGACTTGCTGGGTACAGGAAATGTTTGGAGGCAGTGAATTCTGCCAACAGGGTGTTTCTGTCTGATAGGGTGCTCAAACTTTTACACATGTCACACATAGCTTTTTTCAATCTGTTAAATGCACCAAGTAAATAGTGACTGTGCAAAATGAAA
Organism: Arapaima gigas; assembly: GCA_900497675.1. Classification (NCBI taxonomy): domain Eukaryota; kingdom Metazoa; phylum Chordata; class Actinopteri; order Osteoglossiformes; family Osteoglossidae; genus Arapaima; species Arapaima gigas. The sequence continues at coordinate 463,017 of UFQX01000331.1, read as the reverse complement.
ATTCGCAGAAGTGTGTCAGTTGTTGTGTTCACATTGTTTCACATAGCAACAAATTTAAGTTTTGAAAAGCATAATTTTCGGGAGGCAAGTATTACATTAAACACCTGGACATGCCTAGACATCAGTCCCTCGCATAGCATATAAGGGCATGCTGTTACTTCCTCCTGGAGGACGTTGTTTTCATAAACCAGCCACCACTTCTATTATTTTCGTGCGGTCCCAAATGAGGGGCTCAAGAACTCACTTGGTGGCAGGTGTGAGCCCTCAAGTGGATTCCAAGCCCCAATGGACAGTACACCAAGCATCCTTCCAAACACACAAACCAATATAATACTTTCAACTCCTGAGACATGTAATTTGGCACCCAAGGATTCCCGACTTTTGCATTCAACTTATGTTTTCACATTACCTGATAAAACGGAAAGTCTGAAACAGTGAAGGACTCCCCACCTATCCTATGCCTGAAAGAGAGAGAAAGACACAGAGAGAAGGAAATATACAGTCTCTATGCTACCTGCCTTCTAGGAGTAAGGAGAGGCAGCTAAGCCCATATGAAGCTCATTAGATGATTGCTATATCTATAAAGCTCAGTTTCTGTCTGTTTATTTCTTTGTTCTTTATGCAATTCTGTTGGGAGCTCTACCACCTATGAGCTCTTGAAATGGTGGCTTTAAACTGGAGGTGCCTCGGGTCACTGAGATTTAAACAGAGTGGTGCATTTTAAAGGACATGATTTTTATCATTGATGACCTTCAAATGTGCTGTACGTAATTTGTTATTTGCAATGTTTTAATCCGGGAAAAGCTACAGCCGTCAACACCAAGCACAAGTCCATCTTCAGTTGTTTATTACAACTAAGAACAGAGGAGGTTAGTGTAAGGACGAATCTAATTTCTGCTCTATTTTTACACGTCGCCACCGTCGTTAAATAAGCCGTCTTGAAAAAAAGCTGAGAGGTCAATACACAAACAAATCCTTCTGGATCTTAACATAACCTTTGGGTGGTGCATAAAAACCGAATAGTTTGAAATAGTTTGACTGATTTATGGAATCACAAGAGTTCCTTCAGCTATATCAACACGGTGTCACATTCTTCCCCAGACCTGCAGGTTGTTTTCCCCCGGACTGGGGTTTCTAATAATTACTGTGATCTCAGCAAATGAAGCGTTAATAAACGACACCAGCCTTATAATTAAGATACTTAGGGATAATTACGCATAGGCGTGTTTGAAAAGCAGGTGTGTTATCTTTCGGCAGGGTCCCGTAGAGATGAAAAGAGTTATTTTTCATCAAAAATTAGTAAAGAAAGCACTGAACACTGGGAGAAGATGTCATGGTTTAATCCTCTCAGAGGGGAATCGCAGAACAGGAGGTAGACAGGAGATGGTTTGAGGAGATTAATGCATGGAATGATCCATTAAATCACAATGGAAGCTGGCTGTATCCAGCTGTCATTCATGTCATCTTATCAGTTGTCAAGTCTCGGCTTCATTGAACACTTTCTTTTTGTGCGGCAAATGTGGAGAATACAAAACCTTTCACTGATGTTTTTATTCTCGTGCCAATGTGATATACTGCATACTAACATATAGTGAGTAATATAAGATGAAAAAGGTAAATGCAGTGCAAAATTATACGAACGGTTAGAAAAACGAAAACGTGCTAGTCGTGACTGTGTCTGTATGCACAGGTGTGCAGCAGCGGTTATTGCAAACAGCCTGTAAACTGAGCGCGTTGTAAATGATGCACCGAGATCAGTAAAATAGTGGATCTGCATCAAAATATTTTTTCACAACAATTTCTGCTAATCTATAAAGCCCAGTCTGCTCAACATAAAGCTCATAGAAGTTATTATATGGTATTTTAACATTTACAGTGTTCCTAGTATTATGTTAAATATTCTAACAACAAATGTATCATTTCTCTGTTTTTATGCCATTTTTATCTTTCAGCATTTTTATCTTTTGATCTGCTTACTGTACATATTAACCCAGTGGCTGACAAAATGCCAATACTGTATACCACTGTGTTTTTGTGTTTACAGTAGAAAACTGTATTTTGCCATTTTGTAGTTGAGAGGTTAGTGGGCAGACTGAGAGCAAAAATTGTTCAAATTGCCCAAATTTGGTTCTGAGAAATTTGGATATATCCTCTTTTTGTTAAATATTATTTTCAAAGCGCAGAATATATTAAATGTCTCACAATAGCAGATTTTGCATCGTAAATTCAAAATCAGTGAAAGAACTCGATCACGGGACGTACATTTTTGCTGAAAATCAATCATTTGCGTAGCTGTAATGTTTTGACAGCAAAGTCATCACCAAATATGAACTAGGGAAAAAGTTTGATATATTTTAGACAGCTAGAAGCAGTAAATGCAAGAAGTGGAAATGAAAAATTTGCACAGATCATTATAAATCTACCAAGATGTTTTTATGCCATTTTTGCCTTGGAGTATTTTTGTCCGTTAGAAATGAAATAGAGCTTAATGCATACTGTACGTTCTAGCTCAACTGAGTCACAAGTCAAATAAACACAAGGGCTCATAATCATAATAATCATTATTATAATGGCTATAGCGGGAAGATATGGAATGTGCTACAGTGTCTGAAGTTGGTCCACTGACCTCTGTTTGGCTCTCTGATCCTCTTGGCCTTTTTCACTTTTATAAGGACCCTGTTTAACAGGCACCATTTCCTCATATCCTTCTATCTTCTGCTTTCTCTCTCATTAGATCAGTCTAGTTTGACAGTTGTCTTCATGGATGCTATCCGTTTCAATGCCACTGTGGTCCCGAGCCATTTGTTAGAGGCGCCGTGTCAATGGAAAGTGCCTACAAAAATCAGTCCCTCACTTTCACTCAAACTGCTCCATCTTCCAAATTAATTAAAATATCCATCGGGAGCGATGGTCAGGATGGTTAATCGAGATGGACTAGAGATTATGGACTGTTGCCTGACATTCTGTCAGAGGCTCAGTAAAGACGTAAAGGGTCATGCCTACTATACAATGGATCAGGTTGTGATGTGGCCGGTATTGAGCCCTTTCCTCAAGCTATTTAATTTAGTTTACAGACATGTAGGGTGGTGCAGTACCAGAACAGGCGGCTCTGCTGTCTCACAGCACCTGGGCTGTTAAGGACGTACTGTGGGTTCAGTTTGTGTGGAAGTGGTTGCGCATTCTCCCTGGTTTAACGTAGGTTTCCTCCCACAGTCAGAAGATGTGTTTCCTGGTTTATCGATGACTCTAAATTGCCCTTAGGTGTGTGAATGGATATGTATGTGACACTGCCAATGTAATGGGCTGCTTCTGTCCCAGCTAGTATTGCACCTTCTGGTTCTGAGATAGGCTTTGGACCACTGTGACACTGAATTGGACAAGTGGTTAATAAGAAACCAGTTCCACTTGAGCCAGTTGAGTGAATAAAGACATATATTACTTATTAAAAGTATCATTTATAAAATAGTGGAACCCATTGTAAAATTTAGTCATGCAAAAAGCAATTCTGCGCTGGCTCTGCACATAAGAAACTGTGTTCAGGTTCTGTCAGTGACAGTGATGTGTATTTTTCAGTTACTTGAACCTGTGCCGAATTTTCTCCTCCAGTACAGTTTCCAGTCCCTCTATGGTCACAGGATGATTCATCAAGGGCTTTGTGATGCTCACATGCCATAAGTGAAATTTAACAGTTCTTAAAGGCCCCTCAATCCTGCTGCCTGCATAATGTAGAAGATGTTTATTCAAAACCCTGTCTCACCACCCACTCTTTCATGCACCTCCCACCAACCATGCTGGATTTCCTTTGTGTGGAGAATGTTTTTTGCATCTCTTCAAAATCATTCATTGTGTTTCACTAAGTGCAAACCGCTGTTCTATCTCAAATGCGTCACAGTGATGCTGCCTATTTGCATTGCTGGACAACAAATTACATGGGAGCCACACTGCCTCACCCCCCCCCCCCCGTCTCTGGAGGTCGGCACTCTAACCACAGTTTTATCTGCTGAATTGGATAAACCTACAGGGGGTTCCCATGCAAAACTTCAAGAAATCAGTCTACAAAAGCTGTGAAAAACATGATCTATGCTGAACGTACCACGAAATTTGACATCAACAAAGTGCATTATCAGCAGGGCTGTCACCAGTGGCTTGAATGTTGGTGATGATTCTAGAGACCCAACTGGAGAGGGACCAGGGAAGAATTTGTTTTTTTTATCTAAGGGGGACCCAGAATTCCTAGCTATGGCCCTGATTGTCAATGTGCTACATTTTATGTTACAGTTTTCTTTTCCATTTACTCTACATATTAACCCAGTAATGAAACGCCAATACTGTATACCACAGTGTTTTTAGGTTTACACTACAAAGGTGTATTTTGCTAAACATCAGGGGCAGATTAAAAGCACAAATTGTTCAAATCGCATAAATTTTGTTCTGAGAAACTTAGACATATCCACTTTTTGTAAAATATTATTTTCAAAATACAGACAGAATATATTAAATGTCACAGAATAGCATATTTTGCATCTTCCATTCAAAATCAGTGAAAGAACTTGATCATGGAATGTGAATTTATGCATTTGACATTAAAACGGGTAGCATCCATGAAAACAACTGTCAAAAAAACAAAAATTTGTCTATATGTAATGTTCTGAGAGTGAGATTATCACCAAGTGTTATCAAATATAACCAAATGTACCAAGTGTCACCAAATGAGTTAGGGGACCAGTGTGATATATTTCACTGACAGCTAGAAGCAGTAAATGCAACATGTGGAAATTAAAAAGTAAACTTGCACAGGTCATTATACTGTGGTATTTAGGGGGTGGAACATCCATGATGGTTTGTACATTTTGCAGAGCTACCCAACTTGACATTTACTGTGTATTCTTGTGCTAGGAATGGTGGTTTTGTATCCATCTAACTCATAATGCTTATGCTCTTTAGCAGCCTGGGTAAGTCTGCACATATCCTAGCAACAAATTATAAAACTTCATGATTTTCGTTTGTAATGCTGTTTAAAACACTACACAAAAATCTTTTGTCACTTTGATTTTTTTATTTACACAAAGGTCATATTTTCCCTTTAAACACAGATGGCCTGTATCGTTTTGTGAAAATGTATGTTATATGCTTTTGTGTGCAAATACATGACAAGACCAGTGGGAACACAAACTACACAAGGCAGGGCTCAGTGACAGTGAGCAGTGCAAGGCTCCATTCTCTCTCATAATGCAGCTCCCAGGGACCTTTCTTTTTACACCTGGAACACAGTAAGAGTGTCTCTGTGATACCCTAGTAGCCAGCAGGCCCTGCAAGAGCTGTTGGGTGAGCATTGCAGAGGTCACCCTCTTTGTTTGGCACTGTCACCCAACATAGGAATCGCACTTTAGACATAATGTTTTAAAGGTGAATCAGTATGGAAGCACTTTATTAGCTTGCATTTCTTTTTTGTGTTTATTTTTTCCTCCATTCTGCCCCACATTCTTAGTGCTTCACTTAGCTGCCTCCATTATGCTGACTAACTGAATGAGACACTCCTTTGCCCAAGAGGGTGCAGTGACCTGGAGCAGGCTGGTCCACCCACTGAAGAAAGCTGAGCAGGTGGGTTTGCTGAGGGATTCCTCCTCCTCTGTCTGCTATGTCTTTTCAGGTATTGGCAAAAAGGAGAAGAATAGGTAAAAGAGAGGATTGAGGGGAGTGGGAAGCAGTACAAAGGAGGCTGGTCAGATAACTGAAAAAATTTCTACTTTTCTTTCCTGGGATGAAATCCAGCTGAGCTTTCCTGGATAGTTTTGTCAACGTAGGTGCACAAATTCAGTCCTTAAGGGTCACAGGATATACTGGTTTTCAGTCCTTAAGGGTCACAGGATATACTGGTTTTCAGTCCTTAAGGGTCACAGGATATACTGGTTTGCTCCACCTTAGCTCCTAATTACTGTTGCAAATAGCTGGAATTTGCACTTTGCTGACCTTCAAAGACTACAATTCTACACCTATCACATAGTTCTGAAGGTAAGTAAGGTAAGGTAATCTCAGATACTTGATCTGAGATTGAGTATTATAATATTTTAAGATTAAACCCTTAAATGCTTAAGATAAGGATCAAATTTACCATGAGAAGAAGCAGAGGTGTCTATATGAGCACAACAGAGAGAAAGGACACTATCAGATATCAAATTGTTCTGTAGTTTCTTTAAGAGGAATAAACTAAACTCAATGCACCCAAACTTAAGAAATGTACACTATAATGAGGTTTTGTCTCTCTATGTTCACGTCTCCTGAGCAACTGACCAATTGTCTTTTACAGTATGCTTGGCTCCTTCTGAAATGATAAGCCGTTTCTGACCACCACTGTTGAGGAAATCGGATGAAGTTGGTGCGTAAAATGAATCAGACCCTATGCTGTTGCCCTGCATTCCCCTGGCTTACACAAGTTTGAAAAATGAACGATTCAGTAAGTAAATGGATAAAGCGTAGACAGTGAAGAGTTCAGGTTATTTTTATAGCTACTTTATAATTCATATTTACATAATTACTTAATGTCTACTGTATGTAATTACTTTTTTATATTGCATTATCAGGCCTAATAAAACCGGGAATTCTAAAATATTCCATGGAAAAGGATTTACTTAGCTGCTTTTAAGAGCAAACTAATTTTCTTGGTTTACCATAAATGCATTTCTCAGCAATGTAATGAAATAAAGGTAAACATTAATGGTATCTTTGATTTGCATGAAAATACTGTTTAATGGTCATAAGTATTGGGTTATAATCAATGTTCCTTCCATTATGTCATCCCTGTTTTGTTTATTTACAACCTCAGGTAGTAAACATTTCACCAACTTATAAGAAATTATGATTTCCCTTTAACCATAAGCAATTTTTCAATTTCCCTTTTTTTATTTTTTGAAAAATGAAAGCAATGACAACATGTTGGCATTTTAGTGATGTTGATTTTTTTCTTTCAAAACAAATAAAGGTTAGATTTAAAGAGCTGCCAAGAGGTTACTTTTCTCCTCTTTGTATCTTCTGAAGGCACCTTAGCAGCAGCCAGAGTCCCTCATAAAAAAATAACATAGGAGGGAAAGAAAAGGGGATTGTGGAGGAGGTAAAGGCCACGTAGGGAGCTGTGCTTTGAAGGACCCAGCCTCCCTGCAAGGGTGACCTCATTCAGGATGCAAAAAAATTGAAGTAGAGGGTGCGGGGTGCCGTCCACCTGGGCAGCTCTGCCCGACCCTTGCGTGGCACCCCAAGTCGGAGGGTCCAGCCACTGCCTCTCAGCCCTTTGTCCCCAAGAAGAAAAGGGCCCTGGTTCTCACATAGGTCCCAGATTCTCCCTTCTTTGTGTGGCAGAGGTGTAGAGGACCAGGAGGGCAAAGAAAAGGACCTCCCGTCCCTTAATTTTCCCCAGGAGACCTCCTGGGTCTAGACAGCTGGAAGTGACTAGTTGTTAGGGTCCAAGCAGAATGGCATGACCAGAAAAGGCCAGAGTTCAGGGAGCCAGGAGACATCTTCACTTTTTGACTAAAGAGCTTCCAATTTCTGTCATTGCTGTGTCTGATTGCATTTGTGCTGCATTATGCCTGTCATGAGGGGGTGAAATGAGATTACAAGCTTCAGACTGTCAGATTGGGGAGTGGAGGTGGAGGGGGTGAGAAATGACAGTTTAATAGTTGGCTGTTTTTTGTCCCCCTCTTCATGGGTGGAGAAAGAAAGTACACTTGACAAATTGGGATAACAGTAAAGTATGTGGATTTGCTTTCTGGTGTGTATGCTGATTCTTTATTCTTTCCTTGAAGGCAATCTGTTAAGAAGGACTTGTTACATAAATTAACTGGAATGAAATGAAGGACTGTAGAGTTCAGTGTTGCAGTACAATTAAAGGAGAAATACTGTACAAAAATAGTTCACTCACTTTTTAATACTGCACTGGTCTGTTAGCAGAAAGCTTACTGCAAGGGTTCTTTTCTTGACATTAAATGCGGTACAGAGGCTAAAAAGGTAATGGATTAACTTTAACACGCACTGGTTTGGTGTTAAATTGAGGACTAGTACAAGTGGCATAACCATAACCTGCTACATTACAAAAGGATGAGAGACAGTACAGTGTAGCTGGCTTAACAGAAGAGTTGGTTACCATTCCATTCATCCATTACTATTAACCACTTAATCCTGATCAGGTTTGCCAGTCTATTGTAGGGTGGCCACCCACACACACAGTCACAAACACTACGGGCAATTCAGAATGACCAATAAACTGGGAACACGTGTCTTTGGACTGTGCGAGGAAAGCGGGGCACCCAGGGGAAACCCACGCAGACCCAAGGTGAACGTGCAAACCTCACACAGTTGAACCCTCTACCGACTAGCCCAGTCTCTGTGAGGCAGCAGCACTGCTTACTAAATCATTGTGCTGCCCCGCATTTGTTTTATGTGATTAAATGAATGAAACAAGTACAAAAAACTATATTGCATTAAATAAATGTAATTTAAACCTCTGTCTTATGTATTCCATGTAAAACTTTGAGCAGAAGACACAGAGTCCATGCAAAAGTCCTGAATAACTTTAGTACATATCACCACATAATTTCTATACCCAAAGTGACATTTAAACTATAAGCAAAACATACAGAAAGACATTGCAAAATAGCAAAAATAGACTCTAAATTCAAGTACAGATGGCTAAATGAATCTGCACTGTTCTGTGTATGAATTATGTCCGGGAAAGTTTCCATCATAAGAAAAACTAAAGAAACGATAAGCGCTTGGCGCTCGCTGCTGGCTGGAAGCTGAGGCAGAACGATAACTGTGCAGCTGATACAAGGAATAAGAGACATAGGAACCGGAATATGAAATGTATTGTTTACAACACCACTGATTGCAGAAACATTTGGAAATTTTCAGTATGTTTCATTATACACCGAAACCACTGTTAATCTTATTGCCTGACGTGACAGGAGCACATGCTTATGTTCGTATCATGTGTACTCCTTTCGGTTATTGTGTGTATCCCGTAAAGGAATCCAGTCAGATTGGACTATAACAAATCCTGTTAACCCGCAAACCTAGAGCAAATAGTAAATAAATGGTAGCTTATTTCATTTTTTAGCAATATTAACAAGCTTACAACCTACTACAGATAGTGCCATGTGTTTTCAGTTGATTAGGAACATCATCAGTTCTTGGTGTACAAGAGTAAACTGTTTGTAAGCTCACCCCAAATGGGCAAGATGTTTGGGCCAGCCGAGCACTGCCAAATCGCTAGGTGTCACCATGCCAAACCCTAATTTGCATATGAACATAAATCCATTAAACAGCTGAAAATATAAATAGGCCTAAATATTGAGTATATAATTGGTTGCTGTTGGTTTTCAGTACAAGGACCTCAAACCCACCCAAAAAATTGTCACATTACCATGTTTTAGAGTTTGGAATAAATTAACTTGCTCACATCAAAACTTTCCATGATGATATCTCCCACCCTTTGATGTGATGGTTATTAATTGTACAGCCCTGCATGGAAGGCTGGTGTGAGTTAGGCCCAGCAACAGGATATCTAACTGAATCAGTCCAGCTGAGCTTTCAGCCGGGTTCGCATGAGCCGCTGGGGGTTGTCGGCACTTTGCAGTGCTAGCACAATTACTGATGGCTTTTAGATAGACAGAAATATGATTAGTGGGATCTGGGGTCACTCTATCATAAACCTTATTAGTTTCATTAGAAATCTCCAGATAAATAGGGAACTTTTTTCTTGTGCTGTGTAATGAGATTATACTTATTCAGATGAGGGCTGAAGACCCATATGTTATGATTAGAGGGATACAAGAGGGTAATGAGCCAATGGTGCATCACATGTATCCAAGCTGTGCCTCTGACTGCTCAGAGGAGTAGGAAGCTTATGGATCCCATGCCAAAGGCAAATTCTTCTGGTCTCCGGGTGATGAGAAGTACAGAAGTGTTCATCTAATAGTAACTGCTCCTCCTCAGACCTGCGTTTCTTAACCAGCCTCCTCCTACCAGCTTGACTGTGACTGATAAAAGCATTGAATGCCAAAGGTAATGGAAGCATCTTTAAACTGCTCATTTTCTGAAGATTATATGGCATTGTTGTGATCTCGAAAGACACTCTTTTTCAGTAGTTTTCTTATGGATTGCTCAAGTGTATCAAACAGATATTTAGCGATGTTTAGTTTTTGCTTTAAACTGTTAGTGTTATTCTTTTTTTTTTGGCTAACAGTAATGTGATTTACAGAACCCGTACCATGGGTATTTCTACTGTAATGATTCCAAGTATCTTGTAGAAGACTACAACCAGCAGGAGCAGGGGGTGGGCTTTGAACAGCACCCTTCGTGTTACAAATCCATATATTTAAGCCTTGTTAAGTACAAACACTTACTGAACACAGTTTTATTCTCTTGAGCTCAGCATGGGTACTGACAGCGATGTCTGTGTGGCATTTAAAGCTTACTGTGGTTTCCTACTGGATCCAGCGACTTGTTAGTTATGTTTAATACCCCGCTGCATTTTCTCCTCCCCACTACTCCGCCAAACCAGAGAGACAGACCATTTTGAAGACTGCTGTAAGCACCACAGACATAACTTTAAGAGTTTCCTTATTAATATCTCTGGGTGCCACAGCACTCCAGGCAAAGATCCAGGCAAACTTACAACTCACTTAATAGATGCAGCAGAGTGCATCTGCTAATGAGTCCATGTAGCAAAGTGGTTAGCAAGGATACCTTCCCTCTCTCCGTCCAGCACATAGCAACCATTGTGCTTTGCATTGAGTGCAAAGAGCTTCTTTTATAGCTTCTGACCCAGAGCAGCTAGATAACTACAATAAAGCAGCCTTTCGTATTAAGCCCTCGTCTGATACCCATTAGAGTTAGGGCCTATTACTTTAGTAATGAATGACACAGTTCCTCATTATGAAATGTACTAGGTAATGCTGACATTATTAAAGGCAGAGAGCTGGCAGCCCCATTACCTGTGTCCCTCTAAGTGATGTGTCTCTGAACTGAACTGTTAAAACCATTACATCCCTTGTATATAAATCGAAAAAGGTGTTGCAATTAATTGACGAACGGAGCAATGGTTAGAATATAATGATAACTGTCATGCTTTGAAAAGAAGGGAAGAAAAAACTTTGCACTGAAACGAGAACATTTATATTTATATGATGCATTAGTATAATACAAATAAAGGTATAATAGTATAATGCCTTGGCATGAGATTAGAGTATAACTAGTTTAAATCAGCTGTTTACTACTGGCTTTACTCCCACTGCTGGGGGTAAACTTTTTGAGTAATGGGTGACTCAGTGAGGCATAATGATTTATCTTTAAGATACTTTGCTTATTACCTCTCATTTTAGCCAAAGGTGTTCAAGTGTTCTCTTGGGATAGTGGCGCAGACTTTGTTGAGCCTAATTATATTTATATACACATTCACATACAGAACACAGTGTTGCTTGTCAAACTTATTTCTGAGAAGTACCTTCTGAAAAGCTTTCCGCACGGAAATGGCCTGGCAGGCAAATAATCTCAGAAAAAACAACTGTGTCACAAAGAGCAACACAACAGTATGAGCAGGAAGTAAGAAAATTAAATAGCAGAAAATGACATAGCCTTCACGTTAAGGTTAATAAATAGAAAAGCATCTACAAATCATAATGTTCTATTACTTGGATAAAGAGGCAGTGAGGTCTTATATAAATATTTATATTTTCCATTATGCATGTAATTGGGTTTGTCAGTTGTAATAACAGAAGTCATGACAGATGCGGGGGGACCTGTTTATTTCCACAGCAAACTTCACTACTTTGAGTACTTGAAACAGAGTGTTTTCTAACACGTGGATAATCAAATGCTTCCATTAGCACTTATAACTAAGAGTTCAGCCATTACTCTTGTAGTGTGTTCATTTTTTCATTTTTTCAGTCCATGCACGTTACCTTGTGCTTTATCCACGGTGAAAAGGCATATGATATGGACTGTCAAAACATAACTCGTGGAACATTTAAGACTGCCTGAATTCCCTCGAATCTCAGCACTAGGCCTGTGTTATCCAAACATAAAAGCAATATTTTTATTGCATTTTCAATTTTATTGAACAGTATGGGGCTTACAAAAAATCGAATTATTTGCTTCACCAAATGGTCTTAGGCAATACAACTGTTCTTTCTAGATTTCTGTTGCAGCAAGAAAGGTGTGTGAAGCTGAGATTGCTATTTTAACCTATTTCTGTGATGCCAGTATCCAATACAAATACATAATACTTTTGCCTGCAACTATGTTCAAAGTTTCATAAGTATAGTCAGCCCCCGAGATTCACCCCCCCCAGTAAAGAAATACATTTAATGTCCACACTTTAACTTATTGCGTTTCTTTGTGTTTATGAGAGTTGAATTTGGATTTCATATCCCTCTCAACAGCTGAGCAATGCTAGACAATTATGTCAGCATTTATTTGTTTAGCAGAAACTTGGCTCCAAAACAGTTTACCATGATTATTAAGCAGTATTTAGGTGACACCTTTAGCCAAGATGCTTTACAGTGCTGGATACACTGCACTAAATTCCTACGGTCATGAATACAATTATACAGCAGAGCATGTAGCAGACTGTCTTTCTCTCTCTCACACACACACACACACACACACACACACACACACACTATTCAGAGTCACCAATACCCTGGAAAATTTTGTTGTGGGAGTACATTGGAGCACCTGGGGGAAACCCACACTCTGTTTAATGTAGAGTACATGATAATTATGAAAGAACTGAACCAGCGCAAGTAGACAGTCATACAGTATTATAGAGTAATTAAAAATGATGATATTATGGAGTTATTATGATAGTCAATGTTTACTGAAGTAACTGTCCATTTCGGTGGGATTTTGTAGTGTTTCAGCATGAATGGATGTCACTTTTGGGGCTTAGAAACACATAAATTTTTACCATAGAAACTAGTGATAGTTACATTTTTGAATTATGAGATTTCACATTAAGAAGAGCTTTTCATAAACACATTACTTTACAGCAGCAGTTTTTACAACATACTGCTGATTACCTCTCTGAGCTAAAACTGAATCTGCGTTTGACTGGCATTTTTTCATTATGAATATTGGTTTGTTTAAATGAAATGTTTTATGCTTTGAACAATATTGTGTCTCAGGCTTATAACATCATTGTTGTAATGCAGTACCACGCCAAGATACACTGTGACAAATGTACCTCCAAACTGTACGGAAGATATGTGTAAAAGGCCTTTATGGGCAAAGGTTATGAAAGGATGCCAAGAACGACCAGTCCGATTAGTCCTCAGTTTACCATCTATCCAGACATAGTATTTAAGTCTTCAGGTAATATAACCACTCTCCTGTCCTACTAAATGTATTAAATCTTTTCTTTGTATCAGTCAGGTGGACTGAACAGGTGGTTCTTGAAGGTGACATAAAAACTGAGAGAAATACACAGTATTCTAGGTTTCCAGCCATGCTACAGATGTCAACCGGTAAGCGAGGTTACCTCCCATTCCGCTAGCTATGGTAGTTCAACGATAAAATGGAATGATGACATACATTGAATGGAACACCCCTTAAGGACACACCTCCACTTACTCTTGTTATTGTAGAAAGGGTGTGACGAAAAAGTCTGGGTGTGGATGGAGTATGAGGAAGCCTTAAGGTGAAGCTCAGTTGTGGCTTTGCATTTAATATCTGTCTAATAGCTAGGGCAGCACATGTGTCTGATGTAAAACCTCCTCAACCCCTTTGTTAAATTGCTTGTTTAGAAGGTTCTTGCTACAGAGCCTGTGATGATTTATAAACGTTTGAACCCATACCTGAGCACAATGCACAACTCATGCTTTTAAGTACTTCCCCCATCTCCTCTCAAAGCTTTCAAGCCTGACCCTGTGTTCTCTCTCTCTACTACAAAGCCTTGGGAGGCTAGAGATAGTGAAAACAGACTCTGTCCCTCTGCTCCAGTCACTGAAACTGCACTGACGGAATCAGTGAAAAACACATTTGCAAATCCCATTGTAAATTAGTTTGTGGGAGCATAAATTATGAATTAGTAATCCAGAGAGTCTGAACTTTGTAACCTCTGTCAACTTATGTTGGCCTGCTGCTGCTTTCCACTGAGGCCCCTCAGAAGCAAAGTAATATTGTTGTTTTAGTCCTGTCACAGATCAGTCTAACTGCCCCTCTCCTTTCTCCCCTTTCTGCATAACAGGTATCTGTTTTCACAAAGTGAGACCAAGGGCAGGTGGTATTTGTGTTGTACTGGTTTCTTTTACTGTGTTTACTCATGTGGATTTGATAAGACAGTCTGGCATAGGCTGAGGAAGGTTTGTTTGTTTTTCCCTTTCTTCTTTTTTCTTTCCTTCTTCTGAAACCATCTATAAGGCTACCTAATTGATACAAACACAGCAAACTGTCATTTTATTCACTCCATTTGAGAAAAAGTCATTATTCTTTTTAGCACCTAACAAGAGTAGTATATGATCTAATGATTCTGTAAATCTCTGAGAACAGTACTATTGAGGGCAGACAGAGAAAAGGCCTGATTTTTTTTTTTCCAAAATGTACTGTGGAAATTAAATGATTTTGAACAAATGCTATTCAGGTGTAAATTTAGACCCTGTGGTACAGAGATACAAGCTGGACAAAACAGTAATAACAGTCGGGTACTTCTGCGTGCTTAATCCAAAGCAACCGTTTTGATTCGAGTACATAAGATAACATAAACATCCCTTCTTATACAAAAAAAAAAGTTTTTTACATTGCAAAATGCTGAAATCACGCAAGTGGAACAAAATGGAAGCCATGACCTGTTTGGCAAGGTGCTGCTGCTGTTGAACAAATTGTGCATGTAAACATATTGTAGCGATAAAAACACCTGCTGGTGTTTAGAGGCTCACAGCGAGACACAATTTGATTACATGCGCAACTCTTATAAATTTTAAAAATAAGCCTTGACTTGAAACTGATAATTACTTGCTGTATTTAACAAAATTAACACCATTAAGAAACGCTGGAACTGTCGCATGAGAAAGAAATGAGGCTATGTTTAGTAACTGCTGTTGATCAGTCTCAACAGGTGATGCAGCAGTACAGCGGGTTAAGCCAGTGTCTCACAGCTTCTCAGCTATCTCCGCTGTGTGGCATTTAAGTCCAGCTCATCGTGTGAGGAATTTGCATGTTGTCCCCATATTTACACCTCCTAACCATGCATAGAAGAAGGCAACGATAAACCACTTCCAATCCCTCCCTTGCCTCAGAAAGCATCTATGAGTCTATGAGTAAAAACAGTTCTCCAGATATACGACAAATTACAGTCCTCAGCTCTTTTCACCCATTAGCATTGAGGTTTATTTGTGGTAGTGTCATCGGTGTGTTTTCAGACCAAAAGCTTATTTGTCCTTACAAGTAATTTTAAATTCATGATTTTTGTGGCCCAGCCTCTCCAAAGTCTTCTAAGCAGCCTTTTCATAATACACTAATGGTTTTCTGACAGTGATGGCTAGCCATAACACGGGGCCCTGCTTGTATAATACCAAATGCCACTGCTGAGCATCTGACTTCAGTTCCCATTCCTACATTGTAAAAATATGAGTGGCTCAAAAGCAGTACAGATCCTAAGTACCCAAAATCCCCGGTTATTTTTAGTTTTACTATACAGTACTGTTATTGTAAACACCAATTCTTATTGATGGAACAGCTTACATTGCAAGAAAACTATGTGTAGTTATTATATGGTTGACTGCAGCAATTTTACAAATCTGCCTCTCACTTGGTTACTTTGAATATACATTTCAGATAATCAAAAAGCAAGTCATGCAAAACCTGAAGAATGCTGTCATTTTATTTGTTTACTTGTTTATTTTTAGAGTTGTTATATTTTTAAACTATGATCTGCACAAACCAGCCATCCATTTTCTACATTTCTGTGAAACGGTTAAACCATGAATACACGTGTGTTGGTAATTTTTTGATAGAAAATACTTATTATAAGGAACTACCTCCTGATTTATGGGACGAAGCAGGGGTAAGAAGGTTGCTGAACGTTTACCATAAACATTAAGTTCTGAGTCGCCTTAAAGGTGACAGTGGAAGACTACGATTCTTACATGTTGCGGTGCTGGAGCAACATACTGTACCACCCGATGTGAAACTAGAAACCAGCAAAAACTAAAATCCCCTCATTATAGCATAACGGTTTATTATTTGAATCTTTCACACAGTGCGCAACCACGTAGCTGCTGCGCAAAAGGGAGATATTTAAGAGACATTATATATTATACGGTATTTATTGTATACAAATGTATTCACTTTACGGCAACGTGATGCAGTCGTGCATTCTTGCGTGCGAGCAACATTAGTAACTGTAAAGATGAATAAAACTCCTGTGAGAGAGGGAATAGAGCCACATAAAGCCCACCTCCTCCTCCAAAACGCCGCTTTCAAACCGCTCAGTTCCGTTCATGTGGAACCAAAAATGCCTGTTTATTATTACAATACTTGTGCATTGTTCCACTCAACACAAAAGACGCTTCATTATTTAGGGAGCCCTTGTGGCAGTGGAAACAATAAGTCGAAAGTGTTGTTTAAAGTCTATCAATAATACATGGTGTCTTCTGCGGTCTCCCTGTCAGTGTGGTGAGAGTGAGCGGTGGGCTCGGGCTCGGGACCTGTGGACCACCGCGCGCGATGTCCTACACACGGAGGGCTTTTACCACAGCCCTGGTCCTTCTGCAACAAAGTGTTTAGAAATAGGAGCCAAGGTTGAAGATTCAGTTTTGCTGCACCGCAGTCAGCGATTGACGGATACAGGAATTCGCGTAAGTTTTCACGGCTCACTGTGCGACGGAAGGCATCCAGTTTCCATTTACGTTTAAAATTTCCGACTTGCGCCGTTTAAAGATGCTACAACGTGTCTACGTTTGGTAGAAGATGATCTGATGATGTGTGTTTTGTTTGTGGGCGCGAGTTTTTTTTTTTTTTTTTTTTTTTAAAATACTGTCCATCAATAAATAGACGTAAAAACAAACTGACCGATGTCACTGTATTGGCACTGAAGTCTGCATTTCATTTTAATCCAGATCTGTTTTGTGCCGCTGCTTGTGTGTCAGACAACGTGCTTGTCAGCGACGCAAGAAGCATCAATCCTGTTTCATGGAGGTTTTGCCCGAGGAGCAGAATCGTGCTGGGAATCAGTTACAAGCTTTTTTTACCCAGTCTTCCACAACTTAATTCTATATAATCGGTGGATTTAGTTTGCTTTCAACTTGTCTGTCAAGCGCTTCACGGGGTCGCGACAGAGATGTTTTTCTTCAGCAAATGAATGATCCCTTTAGAGTTCGTCATTGGGAGAGGCGGTCTCCAATGGCAATATGCCAATCGATCGATTGATCGATCAATGAACTCTGCCGCAGGGAAAATTTTGACCGCTAAACAATAATGTAAGCACATATAAGTAATCCACCACGTCCATTGCAACTCGCTTTCTAAGATATTGCTTGTATAGTTGTATAGTAAATCATTTGTTAGATATGTCTTTGTAACGCGGTTCAGTCACCGAATACCGGTCCATCGGCAGGCGATGTGTAAGAATTGATCGCCAGATCCTGTGAAACCGATTTTCTCGCACAAACAAGTGTTTTCCCCAGATAGCACAGTTACTGAGTCAGCCGGTTAGAACGGAACTTTAACGCGAAGTACAGGCGAAAATGGCATCAGAATAATTTAACATCTTTTGGGGAGTGTATCCTTTAAGAAAGTCAAAGCGCAAAATTGACTTTTTTTCCTATAAATATGAATAAACATTCTCTTCGAAAATGTGCGATACTTTGTGTGCATTAAATCAAAGAAGATTTTTTTTAATGAAATTCTGATTGAAAATGTGTAATAACCATTGTGTGGCGAGACAAACATATATAAAAGGCATATCCAGTTCCCCTCTCATAAAAATTTACAGAACGAGTGTTATTACACCACTTGAACGTGTCACGGAATCTACACCCCCTTGTTAGGGATTTTCTCGCCAAACTGGGATCGTAACGAAAGCATCATAGTAGCATATTATTGTCTTGTGTATTCGAAAAGGCAGAAAAGTTACATGGGGATGACTAAAGTGATCTTTGTATAATTAATGCTGTTTTATAGGTGTTGGATGTAGCGGGTTATTCCCGGGCATCAGGACTGCTCTGCAATTGGAGGTTTGTCTAAATGGTGGTGAGGGAATGTAGATGACAGTCAGGATAAAGTGCGCAGAAAAACCACCCACCCTTCCCACAGCTGTGAGAAATATAAACGTTATTGTCCCGTAAAGAAGAGATGGGGATGGGTACTGAGACAATGACCTCCTACACCCAGAGTAAATCTCAATTCTTCAAAAAATGGTCACAAATTCAAACACCACACTTATGCTGTGATTATTTTAAGAGTACCCGAAAAAGTAAAGTACTACTGCAGTTTCTATCATTTCAGTTTTTCTGTTTCCCCAGCGCTACGTTTCAGTGACACTTTTATTTTCGTGAATTCTAACGCTAACCGGATATTTAAGACTTTATTCTTCGTGCCTAAAAAACGGGCTGTTGAAGAAAATATGAATTTCAGCGTATAAATATGTAGAAAAATAAACTGTTTTATTTGGAAAAACAAAAACAGCAATAAAAATAACCTGTGGTCTGAATAGTATTTGATTTTTTAGGGTTAAGCACGCTTTAACTGAAAATCGCAGCATATAATGGTTAGGCTTGTACGAAGCAAATGTAAGCGATTTTTTTCCCCTTTATTCAATTTGAATACAAATTGTGCTTTTTGTTAATTTGAAATAACTACATTTCACAAATGCATTAATGTTCTTCAAGTATTCGGATGTAAGTCGCAGTAAACTTTTGTTAACTTCGCTTTTCGTCTCATCCTTGAAAACATTTAGGCATTAGGCTAAAAGTGAGTCTTAAATGTCACGTTTGAAATAATTAAAAATACACTTCAAAGTGAAATGGTGGGGGCTGGGGTACAACAGTAACTCATAACTTAAAAAATGGAATACTTTGTATATTAATTAGACTTTGTATAATTCATCATTTGAATGAAGTAAGTTTCCAGTTTCTACTAGGTGAGAAAACGTATTTGTTACGTAAGTGAACCGAAAGTGTGTTAAAGTACTTGTTGCAGACAATTTTCCGTTAACCTAAAGACAGTAAGAACACACTGAAGATTATGCCGAAAATAAACATTCTATTCTTGCTATTAATCGCCGTTCCCGACTCTGACTGTTCGTCCCGTGTGATTCTTAAAGTCATGCTGATATATATAAATTGACTTAGTGTTTCATTGTTAACTGGAATGAGCTCCATGAATATTGACGATTTTATGATAGCTCTTGTGTGAGACCAATTACAAAATTCAATGAGACCTGTATTGAATTATCCCTTCCCGTATCATATGGGCATTAGCCTTATTAAAAAGCTCTAAAGTTTGATATAATTATAAAGTCGTTAGCTGTTCGATGTTTTCCTCTCAACTGCTGATTTATTGGGGTTTTCAAAACAGGTCAGCTGTGAAATTTTTATTACGTTTCCCTGTTGTCCAGGCAAGTTCGATTCAGAGAAAAGTATATTTGTCCTTATAAAAAGCTAATTCAAGGAAAGTAGCTCCACCTGTGGAAATGATTGTTACGACATATTCAGAATGAGAAAACGGAGGGGTTACCCTTTAATATGCTGTGCCGTTATTCTTCCCTTCACCGATCCAGTTACCTGGATTATGAGCGTGTTTAGGGAAATTAATAGATTAATCGCTATTTAAATTGATGTTTTGCCAGAGTGTAAATACTTTGGACGCATGGCTTATAGCAGTCGACTGTAGTTGTGAGCATCTTGAGCCCGGATCTGGCTACAGGCGCTATGAGCCCGCAGCGCTGGCCGCAGTGAGGTGCTCGTGGTGCGGGGCGCTGTCTTTCAGCACCACCTCGCGTATCCCCGTCGCACCCGCACACCGACCCGCCCCAGAACGCCTTACGCCGCACTAGCAACTTGATCATTTCTCTTTCTTTTACCCCGTTTACGGATTCTAATTTAAGCCTCTTTTAAAATAGCCCTACAGCGGTGCGAAATGTCGCAACCAAAGGGATTCCGGTACCTGCTTGTCACTTGTCGCAATGTTACATTGATTTATGAGTAACTTTGCAAGCAATACTTTACAGACACTGTAACAACTGCGACTTTTTTTCAGCCGCAAAATAATCAATATATACAGTTCTACGTCTTTTATAAGACCACTTATTAATTATATAATGGAAGCACTTCCAAAGAAAAATTGCTTGCTTGAAACTCCTTAAGCCGTAGTTATTAATATCATTCTTTTTTGACATGATTTAACTGACTGCTTTGCCCAATTCGTCATAAAATGCTAGATAATGTACACTTAAAAAGGTACAATGACAGCCATTTATACAGCACGGGTTGTTTACTCTGTCGATTGAATTAGTACTTTGGTGAAGTGGGATTTGATCCGACAACCTTAAGATCACAATGGAACGTATGTAGCGCCTATATTTCACTAAAAACTTTTATAGTGCTCTATTTCAGCGTGTTTGTCGACGTAAAAGAGTTTGCGCATATGCATCTTTATGCACGCAGTATCCTTTTCTTTTACACAGTACCGCGTATCCAAAACAAAACGCAGTCCTACCAACTTTCAAACTTTACTACTGATAAAACGATATCAAGTGGGAGGTACTGCTCGTGCCAGTGGGCGTCCTTCAGCTGTGTCGTAGTAACCAGAGCAATAAAAAACACCTGTGTCTGTCTATTTCTTTACAAAAGACGTCCAGTTTTAAATGGTAAACATGACATAAGCTTGACAGTCTTCATTATATATTTTTTAAAAAGTCTAAAACTTCAAGTGTCTTGCATCCATGGCTGCGCAGCTGGTGCGGTGAGCACGTGCAGTACCTTTTTGGTGTGAAACATGAGGAACTTCTGCTGAAGTTGCTAAACCATTCCCATTGTGTAGTTTTAACTAAATATTTACTTAAATATATGACACAGATACACATGAAATATATGTAGCTGAACAATAACAGACTACTTTGTCCCTATTCTATCGCTATGAAAAGTATTTATTGACATCTTCCAAACGTCAAAATGCTATAATTTAGATTATTAAATGTATCACAGCTGACCTATTCTTATGCGTGTTTGTTACTTGGATGCCCTAGTGGACGTATTTCATGACTCTTTAAAGAACCTTACATAATGCCAAGTTTCCAAGAACCCTTGGAACCGGGAGTACTAATATACTTGTTTTAACAGTGATATTATTCGAAATGAATTAAGGTTTGAACAAACATACTATTTTTGCCCTGTACTTAACCAAAAATAATAATTCTGCGGTATCTAATAATGAACTAGATTTAGGACCTTTTATGGACTGTATATTGAAAACTACAGACATTTGTAGAAATGTTTTAAGAAAAGAATATTTTTCAATCATCATGTAAGAAAATGAAATGCCCAACAGAGATTGAAATGTTTATCAGCAGCTACAGACGATAAGATATTATATTGGGATTTATGTTGATATATGATTATATGCCTGGGATTTATGTTCTTAAACTGCCGTGGCGCACGACGTATAATTATCACCTGTTTGCAAATAGTTCTTACGTTATTCTCTTATATTATTTGTCATTAACCGTTTTCCCTTTTGGTCACAAAAATAATACCAATAATAAGTTGTAAAAAAAAGTCTGATTTTATGTCTCATAAAATAGTGACAATGAGTTCTGCTCCTGACTTTCAAAACTTCAGAAACACTTAAAAACACTTAACATTAAAATTCAGAAAAACTTATCCTATATGTCATATTACTGTTTACCTTCCTTGCCAAAGCTACAGCTGCCCCCCCCCCCCCCCCCCCCCCAACCCCCCCCCCCCCCCCCCCATTCAAGCGAGAGCCGCTAATTGGTTCTCACCTCCTCGCGTCACCTGACCGAACTCCATGCAAATCGAGCCGCTCCTCCGACGCCATTGGACGCCTTCAGCTCATTTAACGGCTGTCAAGCCGCGCCGTATGGCCGCTGCTCTGTTAACTTCTCTACTCCGCCAAAGGAATTAGTCCAAAGAAGCTTGTCGTCATAGCAAGTTGAAGAAGAAAAAATATTTAATAACACTCCGGGAAAAGTCCGACCAAGTATTTCCCTTCCTAGCTGGATTGTATTGCACTGTCATTTCCCAGTTTTTCCTTCGCGGAAGTTGGCTTGTTTGCTGCGGCTGCAGCGGACTTAAGGCGCCGAACCTGAATGTTTCTCTGTGCCGGTTGAGAAAGTTCGACAGGTGAATGTACAGCATGATGATGGAGACGGACCTCCACTCCCCGGTGGCCCAGACCAACACAAACCCGGGTCAAACGGGGCCGACCGGCGGGACAAAGTCCAGTCAAGAGCGGGTCAAAAGACCCATGAACGCCTTTATGGTTTGGTCCCGGGGTCAAAGGAGGAAGATGGCTCAGGAGAATCCAAAAATGCACAACTCGGAAATCAGCAAGAGGCTGGGCGCCGAGTGGAAGGTCATGTCGGAGGCGGAGAAGAGACCCTTCATCGACGAGGCGAAGCGCCTGAGAGCCATGCACATGAAGGAGCACCCGGATTATAAATACCGACCCCGCAGAAAGACCAAGACCCTCCTCAAGAAGGACAAGTACTCTTTAGCCGGGGGGCTGCTGGCTGGGCCCGGCGGCGGAGGTGTGGGGATGGGGGTAGGGATGAGCCCAGGTGGAGTTGGACAGAGGTTGGAGAGTCCCGGCGGTCACGGTGGCGCGCCCGGCACCGGGTACGCGCACATGAACGGCTGGGCGAACGGCGCGTACTCGGGACAGGTGGCGGCGGCAGCTGCAGCTGCGGCGATGATGCAGGAGGCGCAGCTCGCGTACAGCCAGCACCCGGGCGGCGGCGCACACCACCACCACCATGGCCACCATCACCCGCACCACCACCACCCACACAACCCCCAGGCTGTGCACCGCTACGACATGAGCGCGCTCCAGTACAGCCCCATGTCGAACTCGCAGAGCTACATGAGCGCGTCTCCCTCGGGGTACGGGGGGCTCTCCTACAGCCAGCACCAGAACTCCAGCGTGGCTTCTTCCGGCACCATCGGCACCTTGGGCTCGCTGGTGAAGTCGGAACCGAGTGTAAGCCCACCCGTGACCACCCACTCGAGAGCGCCGTGTCCGGGTGATTTGCGGGAAATGATAAGCATGTATTTACCCACTGGGGACGCAGGGGACCCGTCAGTGCAGAGCAGACTTCACACACTGCCACAGCACTATCAGAGCCCCACGACAGGGCTCAACGGAACTATCCCACTTACACACATCTAATCTAAAAAAAAAAAAAAAAAAAAAAAAAAATTTTAAATTAAAAAAAAAAAAAAAAAAAAAACAGGTNAAAAAAAAAAAAAAAAAAAAAAAAAAATTCTGAATTAATATGAAAAAAACTGCACCAGACACAAAGAAACTCGTTACCAAATATTTACCTTTTAAATTGTTCCTTGACTACATTTTGTACAAAATGTGTTTGTCCATGTAAACTGAAGGCAAGTGTCCTGTCGGCCTCTCAGAATAAAAAAGAAAGAATATAATATAAGCATATATGGCTATTCTAATGGTTTAATTTTTTGTCCACAGCAATCATTGTTCGGTTTTATTTTAGTTAACTCAGTGGGATGCCAATCTATAAACTGTCTTCATTATCCAACTTAATTTCCAAACGCAAAGTTTAAAAAACAAATAGCAAAAATCGTATGGTAATTCCATATGAAATAAGATGAAATATGTTTTTAAACCTTTCAGATTTAGTCATATGACGTTTACCCGAACTTTTGTATAGATGTGTTTCTGTATCCGAAAAATATCTTTTTTGTTGTAATATTTATTGTAAATTGTGAATAATTTTTAATATTTTAGAAGTTGGCGACATATTGCAATTGTAAATACTTTACTAAATACATTTCCGGATAAACAAAATTCTGACGTCACGTTGAATTGAGTCAAATAAATTTTACAGATATGATGCCCTGTTCCGAAAAGTGTTCCGTGTTTCTTTATTTTCTATATGCATTTGGTTATCGTTAACTCGTATTTTAAATGGCCCTGAACTTCCTTCTTTATCTTTTAGGCAAAAAAAAAAATTTAAAGAAATCGCTTACTGACCGCTTGTTTGTCGTACTGACTCTAAAACGTAGGGAGGGATGACGGATAAGCGTCAGCTCTTGAGGAAGTTTAAAGCTGGAGCTGAAAAGATAAGAAATCAAATGTACAATTTGCGAACTATTCTCATATATGGGAATTAATTAGTAAGGCTTAATTTAGTTACTCTTCACAGCATCCATATTGCCATGTGCTGTTTTATCACCTATGTTGCTTACATTCACTGAACATTTCATCAGTTACACTTCAGTACTTCTTCTAGCTGTAACTCCAATAAATAACACACTGCCTTAAACCAAAATGAAAGATTACAATTTGTCTTTTAGAATAAATCATTTTCTCTACTGTTATAAAAAGCGCTTATAGCGGATATAGTGGTCTTCATCACTGATGCAAAATCCATCCCATCTCTTGTTTAATTTTAGATTTTGTAAATTATACTATTCTCACTATTATTAACATTGTGTTGCCCTTTATTTAAGTATATCTTTTTATCTTAAATGAAATTTTGTGCCGTAATTACATTTTTTATTTAACAGTATTGGTAGTTGCTTCTATAGCTACTGCTTATTATGTGGATGTTACTTAAACATATACAACATTTTAGTGATTTACCGTAGTGTGCAAAGAAAAACTGTGGTCTGTGGCGATGGCACAGAGGGGGGCACCTGTTGACTTTCTGTGTCAAACTTACAAAAAAAAAAGTCAGATGTCATTTAATGTTTGAATTGTTAATCGGGTCTTTTGAAGCAATGCGAATATTGTGGTCATTTCCCATAAAATTGCAGTTTGCAGAACAATTATTGTAGGTTTTTTTTTCCCTTTCTCTAAAAGCTCAACCACAGGCACTGGTCACCCCTTCTTTGTGAAGTTCTTCTTTCCGAAATGTATAAACAATGTGACTCAGATCCATGTCATGAAACGCTCGTGTTATGTGGTTAAGTCTTATTGATGTTCAAACCTTAAATTTGTTTCTTGTATTTTAATTATAATTTTACAACAATTTTATAGATATTTGCGATTTTATAGTTATATTTAATTATAGATAATATTTAAAAGTTTTTTGAATAAGATGATCACCAGGCCTTTTGGAGGTGAAATTTGGGCTCTACTGACACCAGAGTAGCTATGATTGCAGGTAAACTGCTTTAAAGTATATTAGTCAAATGCAAGTACTGTAGCAACTGTACAACATTTTAAAGAACTCAAAAGCCTGGCCCAAAACATAAAATCTTTTCAAAAACTAATTGATAAGTATTCAGTATTTGTGGTTGGGGAAACTATCACATGTGTGGAACTCGAGGCCAGTTCTGGCACTGCAAAATGAAATAAAATAAATAATAACCAAAGAACTTGAACAAAATATTTTTCGTCATATGGAAAAAAAAACTTACTGAATTCAGCGCTGTCATGTCTCATTTGAAAAGCAACTGTTTGGTTGAAGGAGAAAAAACTGATATTTTGGGTTCAAAATTTGAAATAACGCTCTAGTGATTTAGTGAGAACCAAGGGTCAGAGTTCAAGCATCTGATCCCAAATGTCAAACTCAGTAAGAAATGTGGCTGGTCCAAGAAAAGTGATACCGTTTGTGGCTGGGAGCTACAGGGGTCAAATTCTCCTCACAGCAACCAGAATTTATGCCATCGCACATATTTTAATGCGATTTATGTACATCTAAAGCGCAAGACTGGAAACGTGTCGCACACTATAAAATGGCCCGGTGGGGTAAGAGGGGTGACACTGGGAAATGGGGGCGTTTGCCAGGGACTGACCTCAGGGTCACGGGCAAGTCACCGTTTTTCAATTACAGCATCAATGATGTGATCCACTCTGCTCTCCTGCAACAGGTTGATCTGACATGACAGACCTCTGAAGATACATTTCCCTGACCTGAAATTATATATTTTATAACAGGCAACTAAAAATAGAGTGGGACAATCAAAATAAGTTAAATCCCAAACATTTTAAACATTTTAAGAAAAACGCAATTTGATAAATTAATACATTTTAAAGAATGAAAATTAGGTTCCATTGAAATGAGGGAAACGTCAACGCTTTAACACTGCTCCAATCACAGTTATTACAGATTTAAAAATTATTAACTGTTGACACTGATCTTGAACAATTTAATCTCATAAACCTGAATTTGTTTACTATTGTAGGATATTTACATTGTTAGCTTTGTATTCCGTAGAAATACAAAAGGAGAATATTTGGCAAAGACATAGGGAACCCACTGACTGAATGAATTTACATTCTGGTCGATGTGCTCCGGTGCATTCAGCATGTCTTATTAGATGCGAATTCTACGGTATCTTTTTTCTCTCTTCTGGGATTTGTATAAATTAACGACGAGCATAATTATCTGGTGTTGGAGGAATACGTTGTGACTGGCGAAAATAAAACCTGCATTTTAGCCACCGACCCAGGATCTGGTTTACTCCAGCCTCCCCAGTCAGCCGTCCACTGCAGAAAGAGCCAACACATTTGGCTGCTGAAATGTAATGATATATTTCAGACAATGTTAAGGAATTTTTCTGGCCATTGGATTTAATTGACGTCGTAATGGTTTACCAAGATTTAAGATCACCGAGGGTTCTTTCAGTCTGCAACAGCATGTACTACAGTGGTGCTAACATCATAGTAAGTGGTCATTTATGGAAATGAAAATAAAAATTTTATTTTTTTGTACCAACGAAATTTTAACTTGCTTTTAGACTTTAGAGTGGTCCATACATGTGCGTAAATAAGTTCAAAAAAGTAATAAAAACCAGCGTTAAATTGATTAAAATTATGTTTAGTAACACTTATTACTTCACGAATAATATGTTAAATGACAATCCTAACAATTTAAACAGTAACACTCAATTTGAAAAGGCAGAAAACATGTTGGATTATTGAGCTCCCTAAAACACAGGTCAAAAAGTTCTGGCTCTCTCTCTCTCTCTCTCAAGACAAAGGTCTTAAGTGTTAGTTCACATGCATCCGCACTGAAGAAATAAAAAAGCCGTGACACGTTGCCAAATCCATTAAAAAAAACCTGGTGGTGACAAAATGATTTACTGCTCCTCTAGGTGGGAAGTGTGAGTCCGTGTGTTTGTGCGGGGGGGGGGGGGTAACCACGTAACCACTCTATAACCAACCAATAACTCTCAGTCTTCAGAATGCGACTCTCTTATCTTGAAGGTACCGACATGTTCTTCTGCAGGAAGCCTCCACCGCGGGCTGCTCGCGAACGCGCATCTCCTGCCCCCCGTGTCCTAAATGTGGATAATTAGCATCAGTTTATCACGCCTCTGCATGTTTTCTCCTCTCCAGTAAACACAGTGCCACCATTGGGCGCCGTTCTGTCACAGAAGATTACGGAGACAGATTGCAGGGAGCGAGTGTGCCCAACGAGATTAGAGGCGAATGGAAATAGTAACTGGGCCAGTGGATTCCTCGCGAGGGCCTTATCGTGCAATTACACGTTGACATGTTTCACAATCTCGCCGCCGTCTCTTAATCCGTACAGCAGCTCTGTGCTGTAATATCTGTCGCGCGTTTTCGCCGTCATCCAATCACTGACGCGTCCAGAGACGTTTCCGAATTCGAGAACAACAGAGAGAACAACAATATCCTTTACAATAACTTTGGTCCGGCTCGTTCGGAATGGCATTTATCAATCAGTGTTACGCACCATAAAAACAGAGAAAGGGTGTTAAAACACCAGCTGAGGGCCTTGGTCATGTAAGATATAATCGCTGTCAAATTCATTAAAAGTTCAACTTAACTATGATAATGACACGAAAAAGAAGCTTTACTCTGAGTGCTCCTGTTTCCTCCCACAGTCAATGCGTTTCAGGTGACCCGAGGACTTAAACATGTATCTTTGTGTGTGTGTGTGTTTCCCCTTCCATGTCCAGTGTGTACCCGGTCTCGCAGTCATCGCAGTTACTGATAATGAATGGACAATAATAATAATAATAATTGTAATAATAATCGTCATCCCTCATCATCTGAAGCGCGACTGCCCTGTGTGACAAGAGCAGAGAAGAGTTTTCCTGGCTGCCAGCTCTGTTAGCCGCCAAAGGGGTGTGTGCCTGTCTGACAAGGGCAGTTGTTGGGCGGTTGGTGGCGCGCTGTCCCTCGTCCCCGCGCGGTGTCCGCTCTCTCTGCCGTGCGCGCGGACCACTGTGAGCCGCTCTGTTGGAATTTGGCAGCGCGGCCGCCTTGGAGAGCCGCCCCACGCTGACTCCCATTCAGGGGCAAGTTCCACTGAGCCGTGCGCTCCGCGGCCCCACAAAGCTCATTACAAGCTTGAGAGAGTTGCTGAAGGGACGGGGAGGGAGGGCAGGTGCAGGGGAGCCCAAGAAACCCCCCCCCCCAACCCTCACACCCTCCCAGGACTGAAACAAAACGCGCCGAGGCGGGAAACGTGGAGACCACACAAAAGTGTGAACCTCCCGGGAGCGACACAGAACAATGAGACCGGCAGAGACACGGACGTTTTAATACCAGTTATCCAGTAGGAATTATCAGGAAACTTTGTCAATATAAAAACTACATAAGATTTCAAAGTAAATGTCACTCTAAGCTGCAAATTTTATTGTGATCTTTGTTTACAGTGAGACGTTTTATACAGTATATTAATACGGTTACATTTCAGCTTGGAAAGGTTGCGGTCACTGGTCACTACTTTTTCCGAGCAGATGATGACTGCGATCATTTTTATGTCACTTCAGGGAACCTCTTAGAGAGCATCATCTAAATATATTCTAAGATACACGTGCTTTGTTCACAGGACCGTCACTACTGCTCCGTTAGATGAAAAGGTTTATTTTTTCATTCCATGTTGCCATTACTACGTTAGTAATGCTATTTAGACCGCTCACGTGACGATCGTCTGTTTATTCCTTATGTTGTTAATGAAAGGTTTTTTTTTAACTCTGCAAATGCAAAAATATTCTCTACTTAGACCTACTTTAGTGAAGTCGCCGTTTTTAAAACGAGTATTTGATTTTACTAGTGTGTTATAGTCTTACCTCATAGGCGACAATTTATCACTATCAACGTTTTAGTTTCTATTCAACCTGTCGTATTTCTATTCTTGCGTGACAAGTTCTTTTTTTATTCTTTCCGTTGCAAGTCCGAAGTCGAGTTGAATAAATCTTTCAGTCACGTCACCTTCGTGAACACGTCACGTTTCCATAGCGTTTCTCTCAACTTTGTCCCTCTAATTCGCAGCCCTCCTCACCGCCCTCACCTGAGTCCTGCCACCCCGCCATCTTCGGGTGATGGAGGAACAAAGGACCCCCCCACACACACACACACACAAACACACACACACTCCCCTGACTGCCGGTGGTGGTCAGTCATCCAGAACGGACCGTGCAAATGAAAGAGAATGGCGAGGGGGGGGGGGTCCGATTGTTGTGCAGTTTCAAAGCCCCATACAGCTGCACCGCGGCCTAAAACGCTCCTGACTGTCCGAGAAAGTGCCGGAAAGGGGATTTTTCACACACCGTTCACAGCCTCCTTATTAAAACATAGTCAAGACATATGTCTATGGCTATGCCTTGGCCACTTGCTAGTCAGGAGAAAAGTTTGTTTTGTTGGCAGTTACTTATTGTGCGAAACCTGTGTTTGACCACCATACAGACTCCTCCAAGGATCCCTTACTGTTTGCTTTATTGGTTTAGGCAATAAAACGGGTGTTGAAACTGCAATTTCACCTTTACCACCATCAACAACTGGCTTGACATGTAATGAATAGAGACCCAGATAGGATTGTAATCTTGTCATTTGAACATTCAAATCCCCTTCTTACTGTAGTTTCCTCATATCAAGGTACTTGGCCTGAACTGCCACAGTAAGAATATCCTGCTGTGTGAATGATTAAATCAGAAAATCATTATAAAGTTGATTATGTAATATTCCAAGACGTCTTGAACAATGGTGCCAGCTAAATATAGGTTATTAATAATGACAATAATACTAATTATTATTATTATTATTATTATTATGACCCAAGAGAACAATTGCAAATCAGCAACCCCAAAAAAAACCCCACTGTTGAGTAACCGCAGCATCTCTTTTTATCCCAGAGTAATAATGTGTCCAGCACTTTATGCTTTTATGAACAAGAATGAGAAAAACTTATTACTTTGTGCAGCTGAATAGGAGCTGTCCAGGTGCTGAAATGAGGTGTCCTTGGCTGTGGGTAATATTCACACAGACCTGGACGTTTGTTAGTCTAACAGTCGACCATTAATAAACACAGTGTTGAGTGAACAACTTGATGTCAAACACACGAATCTGGTCTATAAATAGGTAGCCACACAAATTTTTTTTTTATTGAAAGCAGCAGAAAAGCAGGTTTATATTTTAGCACAAGTAGACAGTTTACCAGTTAACAAATGTAGTTCTTAAAACTAACAGCTTTTGCGTCCAACCTTACTTTAGTGGACAACTAAAAATACATAGTATCTGTGGCATTTGATTTTCAACAAATAGTTTTGATGCACAGAATACTCTCGAATTATTATTCGAGAGTATACTGTGCATCGAATACTGTATTATTCATACAGTACTGCAAAAACATTGCAATATAAAGTTTATTACCAATGAGAATTTTAAAATTTATTAATTATTAATGCAAAAGTAGACTGTAGTCAGATTAAATGCTCTTTTAAATATGAAATCACCAAACAGGTATTATCAGTTTGGAAACTCGTGTTCATCTTGGAATCTCCTATTAGATAAAGACTGAAACATGCCTGTTTACAGTAGGTAGAACTAGAGTGTGAAACTACTTTGAGGTCTTGAGACTTTTCAAGCATCCCTTGGTAAACTGTGACACAGGTCAAGGGAGGACATAGTGGGCTTTTTTTCTCCTGTTTAATACCCCTCTCTTTGCTCCGGAGACATGTAACTGCTTATGATCGTCTCATCGTGGTTCATTACTGTCTTTATGTAAAAAGAAAGAAATTAATTTTCCTTTGATGGGTTAACATTGATTCTAACATTGGCTTTCTAGCCATATTTGGCCAACAGAGTGTGTGTTGAAATGCGAAGTAGTATTATAAATCCCCATCGTCCCTCAATCAGTCGATGGCAGCCTGTGTACCAGCCTTAGGCAACTCAAGGATGTTAGAAGATAATAATACACCCTGCAGAGTGTTATTACTTAAAGACCGTGGCACAACAAGATTACGTTTTAATGAAAGAATTTCTGGACATATGTGGAGCAAACAGGATAAGCTGGCCTCCCTCTTCTTGCTTCTCTTTGTGTTTAGGAAGGAAATATCTGTAATGTATAAATGATAGAATTTTTTTGTCTTCAAAAACTGCAACCCTCATTAACATGGATCTGAAAAACCATGCAGAGATTTTTAGTTTAAGCAACTAAACTGGTTTTCAAACATTGATGTATTCATTGGTTGAAGTTTCGAAACCAGGAATGATACATAAGTTATATAGCTGCTGAACTCTTTAGCATTGCTACTTTTCAAGCAAGTGTCAAGGAGGAGAGTGTAGGTTAGCTAAAATGTAGAATTATACATGAATAATCCTCTCGCCTGCAGACCAAATATGACAAATTACATGTTCAACTTGTCCATGAACACTGGTACATACATTTAATATTTTCAATACCAGTTCCCAACTGCAGGTAGTGCATCCCTGGTCAGAACTGAGGGCTTTTGTTGAGTAAATTTCCAGAACATCAATTTGAATGTGTGCTTTCATGAGAGATTCTGAATCCGTGATGTTTTATATTCTCTTCCACAGACAAACAATACCTTGAAATTACAAACTGTCCACTTACTGTATGGTGCAGACAGTTTCAGTTTAGTGAATATTTCATATTGAATATAGCACTGTCCTTGATAAATGAATAGTTACTAACCAAAAGTTAAAACTGTGAATTACTCAGCTTATATTTTTAACCGAAGCAACTTTCAAACTTTATGTTTTTATCACTTTTGAGTGTTATTATGTAGTAATTCAAGCTGACTGCTATGTTCAAGGAAATAACTGCAGTAGTGGGAGTGGGACTCAAACTAGCAATATCTCTCACTTTCTGTAATCTGTGTAGCCAAAATTTGCTTTTAGGACTTTTGAAAATTACTAAAATCAGTTAGTTTCTAAACTTAACTATCCAAATCGAAAACCCCTTTATCTGAATTTGCATCCTATAAAATTTCAAAGCACCAGTTGCCAAAGCTGTTTGAGTTGTGCTCGAGTCCATGCATTTGGCTGTAAAGTGGGCTGCAGTCCCCCTCGTGAACAATCATTTGTTTGACAGTGACAAATAATTCAGTAAATTTAGAAATATCTTCTTGTTCCATTTGAACACCGACTTGGTAAAGAATTTGGTTTCCTTGATCAAGGGCTGGCTGGGTTTGATGGTTGTTATTCATTACTTAGTGACAGAAGATGACCTTTCTGTATCTCTGTAGCTCCTTACAAATGGCAGAGATTTATGTCAGTCGTGTGGGATTAGTCAAACAGAATATGATTTTTCCAACAGAATAAGACAGAGGTTAGCACAGCCTCAAAGTTGGAGGCCATCATTATGACATGTGGAGAATTTTGCTTTTCAGAACCTTCAGGCAAATGTCAGCCATGCACTGATTTCTATCAAATGTTAACAGCCTTTAAATATGAACTGTGTACATAAATGGAACTGATTTGTGACTGAAAACATTAACTATCTCTGATTACAAGATGCAAAAAAACTGCTGCCTTTCAGAACTTTTACAAATATAAATGAATTATAATGCTTCATTAAAATACAGAATGGTTCAAAAAGCTGAAATTTTTCAAAAACTTATTACATAGTAACTAACATATGAACATGTAATCTTAACATTCAAACATCAACATCGAGAAAAATTAACTGGATAATGTGGCAGATACTGCATGTTCATATAATACTTAGTTACAGAGTAATACATTTATGAAAGGGTTCGATTTTATTTGAATCACCCTGTAATTGTGCAGAATCTACTTCTCTACTTTTTATTCCACATTGACCACATCTTTTATATTATAAGGTAACTCTGTTTCAGCAACGCAAAATGTTTATAAAATTGATTTAGAATGTCATTTCTATTTCTCTTTTGTTGTCCCCAAAGACAAAAAATGAACAGATTGGTTATTTCTCATTTATTTATTTTTTCTTCCATGTAAAATGCATAAAATATGTCTGATCTTTTAATCACTGGATTTATTAAATGGGCCAGAATCATTAAAAGGTATAGTATAAAAGTGAATTCAACATTACCCTATTTTCTGCTTTGTAGTGCCATTTTTGACATTGTTTACAGGTGTAACCTTATACATATCAATAAGAAAACTTGACAAAACTGTACAAATTTTCTAAATAAAATTTTCACATTTTATCTGACACATTGTCACTCAATTTTTTGGTGAATGAAGAGATCCTCAGTGAACAGTAAAGAGTGTCTTCTGTTAGACAGTATCCATTCAAACAGTATTTCATCATCCAGTGTGAATGAATATTTATCATTTTGCATTTTACATATCAGCGTTGTATAAACATGAAATAGAAAAGTTATTAACTCCACAAAGAGATTAAAAACGTTCAAATTGGACAAACTGTTGCATCAGCTGTGTGGGTTGATGAACTTGCCAGGCCCTGTGCACTCTGCTGATATGTGACCTGCCAAGACGAAGGCTTTCTTTACACAATGTGTCTCGTAAGGTGCTGTGTGGGAGTTCAAGTGCCAACTGGAGGAGCAGAGCAGCTCGCACGGCTTTGAAACGGCAACCTTCAAACATCTGACAGCAAACAAGAGCCAGGCAGCCGTCATACCCTGGCCAACTCACTGTTTGGGTTTGTGCGCCACCACTGTACTTAAACTTGTACTGTGTTGTAACTAAAGAATGTTTGTACTCAGGAAGAGGATCACGAAAGTTTGTACTCAGGAAGATGATCTGTACACACTAAATTATCTAAGGCAATATTTATTTTCTACACTTTACATTCTAAATTGTTTTGTGAAGCTGTCTGCCTACAATAGCAGAATGAAAAATGAAACAAGAATCAGGTAAAGTTTTCAGAACTGTCATGGAGTTAAATAATGATGGGTTATTGTCTCAGTGTCGGTATAAACTGTACCTATCTGCCTTACCCATCTCTTCTTCCAGTTATCTCCTTTCAGAAAGCATCTCCTACCTGCCCAATTGGGAAAGTCTAAACTGAAATGCCCAGAGGTGGTCAGAACGGGACTTTGTCCAGGAACTAGGCTCTATTGTTCATGAGTCACTGGAGCTTTTAGCCTCCTGTAGTCGCCTTTTACTTTCTGAGGTTTCAGGGAAGGACACGTCTCAGGTCTTGTTTCACAAGGCAGCATAACCGCACACAAACACATGCCCACGTGCACACGTATGCAGACATTAACACGCACACAAACACACACCAGGATTTACAAGCACACAGACAAAGTTCAGTCCTCACAAACAGACCCATAACCCGTCCTGTAGTCCTACCCTGTGACTGCTTGTGTTTGAAGCAACACTATAAATTATGCATCCAGGGAGGCCAAGAATAGCACTTTTATGACCATATCTTCATTTTGTTCATGTTCTCATTGTTGTCTTACATTCATGGTGATGCTCCCCTTGTAAGAGCTTGATGTTTACAGAAGTGCTGAGGGTGAATGGTTCAAAAGTATAGTAAGCTTGTTTTTTAGAAAGATCCTTTCAAAACATACAGGTAGATGTATTAGCAAGCTGATTTACAATTGGTTACAAGAATTTTTTTGTGAAATGCAAAGTAAATACCAAATAACGCAAATCGAATACTTGCTTTCGAGCTCCATGTTTCTAAACATTTTTAGATTAGTGTAAGTATATACTAACATATGGGGAACAGTGGCACAGCAGGTTAAGCTGGTGCCTCATTACTAATGGGCTGCTAGGTGGCTGTGGG
The DNA here is from genome assembly GCA_900497675.1 of Arapaima gigas. Lineage (NCBI taxonomy): Eukaryota > Metazoa > Chordata > Actinopteri > Osteoglossiformes > Osteoglossidae > Arapaima > Arapaima gigas. The sequence goes on along the minus strand of UFQX01000331.1, from coordinate 427,853 downwards.
ATTTGAGAACAACTCAGAGGGTGGAGTTTGCATGTCCTCTCCAAGTCTAAACCCCAAGAAACATGCAAAGAAGAAGATGCTGGCGAGCAACTTCTGTTGCCTCCATGCCCCGGAAACCAGACAAGTGGCTGCAGTGGGTCATCTTCAGCTTGATGGTGCATCCATCCATATACTAATATGTTTACAGTTGACAAACTACAATTTCCATACAAAGTAAAGAAGCATTAAATGAGGATTATCCTCTCCTGGCTTTGATGTGCAACATCTTATAAGAGAAGGCAATGGGAGTGATGCAGAGTGGGAGAGCAAAACACCTTTTCTCCAGGCTTTTCAAGTATCACAAACAGAGAAAACCTAAAAAGTATCAGTAATTGAAAATAAAGTGAATGGAGTTACATCAACTTGGAGGTTGTAAGGTTTGTCTTATTTTAACAGTGACTTGTTCATCACTTCAATACATTTCAAAATACAACATTTTCTATTTGATTGTCTGTCATGACCTTGAAGGTGCCTGCTAACTGTCACTGCCCTATATATTTCAGCATTTAACAATTTTAAGTATTTAAGCATTCCGTATATAACTACGACTGACATCATTGCCTCTTTTACACTATCATGGTAATGACTTTGTGGTATTTAACATTTTACTTTTTTTTGTGAGTATCTGTCATTTGAGGTTAGACACAATAAAGTCGGGTTAGATAATTAGACAGTAAAGGCCAAAAAGTGCAAAGTACAAAAGCTTTTTGTTTTCTCATATTGACTCCAGCTGCTACTAAGTGTTGTCTTCTGTGTGTATTTTAATCACATTTTTGAAAAATATGCTTATGCAAATTAAGAATGTATGTTCACATTTATGATTTTAACATATTGCATATTTACCGGCAGCAATAGTGCTATTGCTACTCATTTTTTTTCGGCTATCAGATGATGTAAAGGCAAAATGAGGATAAAAATGAATCATTACAACAGCAGTCATAAGAGGCAGCACTGTTAGTAGCTGGTGAAGTAGCAGTGCAGTTACCAGGTGGTAAACAGCACAAGTCAGAGCTGCAGGGTCAAGAAGAAGGCTTTTGAGACTGCACCTTGGGCATCCTATTTCAGGCTGGGAGGAACTGGATCTGTACTGTTTGTAGATCTCGACACAATGAACTTGACAGGCAGCCAGATTTCACCTCTCTGCCAGTTTAGGGTTACCATAATCTCATTATTATGCTTGAAAGACAACAAGTAACGGAATCCCATGTGGCCACTGTGTCTTTACTGGGGCGCGGCCTCTCCTTTATTTCGATTTGCCTTGATTACCTGAACTGCTCCAGATCCATTTCAGCCACTTACCCTGCAGAAATAATCATCTGATCAGCCTCCCAGGACTGAGGCTGCAGGTTGGTGTCTCTGGTGGGTCAAACACTGAGTTAACCCCTCACAGCACCCCGAGAGGCACAGCCTGTGCAGCCACTGCTTGTTGCGTGTAAGGAGTGCCAAGAAGCAGGAATGTCACTGAGAGAGTGATCGAGATGCGAATAACATCACAACCTGCTTGTTTCTGGCAAAAGCATAAAATGTTTTCATTTAGAACGTGCTTGTATGAAATAACATATTTTGTTTCAAAAACAATTGTTGTGAGACTCTATGTACAGCTGTCTGAACACCGGTTCGCATGATTTGGCAGCTAGTTGGAAGCCAAAAAGAATTAGTGCACCTGCAGAAGCTGAGATGAACCTCGTGGGCATCCTGACATGTGCAACATCCCTCTGCTTGAAAAAGAAGAACGTTGGCAGAACCAGTACAACAGGGCGCCACTGCTCAGATGTGGCCAGTTGCCCACATTACTCTCTGTCCCTCACAAAACTACCCTGAACCAGGTGTCCTGCGATCATCTCAGCCATGACACTTAGCTACTCCTTCTAATATCATTGTTAAGTTGTACAGGCACCTCCGAGTAGGAAATGCGGAAACACACGGCCGGTGATTTACTGAAAAGGTGCAAAGGATAACAGTTGGTCTTGGTTGTCTTGTTCTGACAGGAAAAATTATCGATGGCTGGACCTGGAATGACCAGAATGAGCAATTTAAATGTGCAATATCAGTCATATTTTATCTGCATGCATACATACAGACACATATAAAATATTGTGTATTTATATTATTTATTTTATATTTATTCAGTATTGATCAGCTCTCCTGGGGGACTGCAGTAGTGAGTGCTGAACTCGATCAGTGTGTAGCAGTTGTACTGTAACAGCCCTGTAGCAGCTCTCTCACTCGGCTGCTCATGGAAAAATAAGAGAACTATTAGACAGGCAGTCTAACAATGGGCTCCCACAGAGGCTCTCTGCCTGGCACTCCGTTTTAGGGAAAATGGAGGCTGCAGCAGCAGGGCTACATTATTCTGTTCCCCCAGCATCCGCAGCCAGGCCAACCCCCCTCTGTCTGCCCAGCCTCTAAGTGCAGGCAAAGGGAACACATGACATTTCCAAAGTTTTGACCTTTGTTTTTACATTGACCAGGGCAAACAGACATTGAACATCGGGGAGATGAATGGGCGCCACTAGCCTGGCCGCTTTGTGGCCCTCTTTGGGCAATCTTCTAGGCTTCTCTGCCAGGAGTCTTCAGGTCTTGCTTCAGGAAAGGCGAAGTAGGGTGCTGGCACTCTTTAACCTTTGTTTACCTACTGGAGACACATACTTTTTATTTCTTTATTGACAACATTTGATTTTACACGCACCAGCTGCTGCTGCTGTATAACACCTCATGAAATAAGCTGCTGTTTCCCTTTGGTTTGTTTCCTTACAGCCTGAAAAGAGACAACATAAGATGTGTTCAGTGTGAAACAAACATAATTTATAAAGAAATAAATGACCATGCCACAAGATTTGCTGTAATGTAAAGCAAAATTACTGACAACTGTGGCTACAGTATTGACCATAACTCACCCATCTATCCATCTGAACCATTTTATGCAGTTATACCCCGTAATGAGTAATTGAATACTACATCTGAATATAACGTTAAATAACTGTCAGTACAGTATTTACCTAAATGTAACAACTGTCAGTACAATATTTACCACAGTACATTTTAAACTGGTAAAGTTGGACACCCTTTCCATGAATTTTTATTTATTAAAGCTATATCTATATTTGGCAGGCTTGAGTATGCCAGGACTGGGGAGTGACCAGGCAGTGTGCAAGAGTGGGAGGATTTACTCTTTTTATTCCCCTTTCCAACATTTCAAACTAAATAAACAAAACACAAGTATGGTATCAATCCGTAAAGCAGCCAGCAACAGAATGGAACAAAGCAAAGGCAAATGATGAAAACTGTCAGAATCACTTGGCTATAATCTCTGAACCAGGCATTACACTTCACCGAGTTCCACCTGCTCTCCTCTCCTTAGTCTCAGCCTTTTATAACATTCTTTTATTAATAGGCTGTACCTGTGGCTCCTTATTCCATCATCGGTTGCATTTAGGTGCAGCTATTAATCTCATAGTGTGGACATGGCCGAGATTTTGTAAAACTAAATTGTACTTGAATTAATGAATTTCGTTGAACATATTTTATTGATTACTGACAGCTGCTTTTTGACAGATGATGAAAATAAACTTGAAAGTAGCCAGAAGCTGAAAAAACACTGGACAAGCCTGTGAGTTTCACTGGCCTGCAATCAGGAATTGAACTGGAAATTGCGGCGATCATATATTTTTTATTTTAAATCAGTTTAATTTTATGCAATGTTTATAAAATGACTTTTAAATTATGTATAACAAACTTTTAAACAATCTCCAGAAAAGAGATTGTTGCTTGCGTCCATATTCAGGTGGTTTCCCCGTGTTGATCCCACCTTGAGATCCGGACAGCAGCAGCTGCTCACCTTAGTGACAAGAAAGTACTGTGAAGTGCTTGAACCACACATCATGCATTTCTTTTTTAATACTTATTTTCTACTTTCTACATAAGTACAAATATACTGTCCTTTCCTGTCTATGATAGGTGCTCACTGATAAACACATCCTGGGAAGTGACACAGAACAGCTCCAGCTGATGCTAATATGGAGCAGAGAGCTGACATTATCTTCATAGAAGGATGAAGCTAATAAGTAGGACTTAGTGGTTCCTCAGTTGTGAAATCCCATCTCTGCATGCTTGTTCACTGAAGCATGGTCCTCCTTCTCCTGCAGCTTGGCCCTGCTCCACCAGGGGATTCTGGGACTTTGACTGGCTGTGAAAAGGTTCTGCAGGAGCCTGCAGAAGGAAGACAAATGTTCCTCTTTGTGTTGTGTGTAGTCACTGCTGTCCCAGTTGCACACCCACCTGATTCCAGATCACAGAGGCTTGTAAGCATGATCCACGGGCAAGCTACGTTTCCCATCATGGCTCTGCTCTCTGCAACATAAAAAAAATAATCTTTTTGAATCAGGTTTGGAGGAGAGTGAGGACCGGGGTGGTGGTTGCAGGACGTGGCTGAACAAAGTAGACCCCGGTCTTAAAAATGTTTCAACTTATACATACAGTACATATAATCTTTCAAGTATATATGCCTAGCTAGATAGACAAATACAGTACATTTAGCCAAAAAACAGAACATTAAGTTAAATAAGATGCTTAAACATGTCCATATATCCTTTTCAGACACAGTTAGGAAGTATGTAGCATAGTTGAAGATAGCCTGGTTCAAATACAAGCGGGGACAGTACTATACTATGTTTGAGCAAGACACTTGCTACTTGCAAACATACAGCTGATAAAATGATCAAAACTGAGTTGCTCTGGAAAAAAATATATCATTATATGGCATGCATACATAGATAGATAGATAGATAGATACTATAATTAATAGTACTGCATTAATTTAAATTACTTTAGTCTGTCCTTTACAACAATCTGAAATACATTGGTTTTTGGTTTGTAACTGTACAGATGGGGGATTTTTTTCACTGTGACAATAGGATAAAAGAATTAAGCAATAGATTTTCTTGAGGTTTCCAGGACTGAACCCCAACTTAAGATTACTTTTCTGCACTCCCACCCCCAGAGCAGAGCTCCTTCACAGTTCTGTCAGCTGGAAAATGGGTCCCTTTTTGGCATCTGGCAGATTAAAAAAAGGAGTGGGGAAGCTGCAGATCTGACAGCTCCACACGCCGGCAGAGCGGCAGGGGTCCCCATTGCAGGTCCCCCCCTCTCCGTGCTTCTGCACCCCTGCGGGTCTGTGGGAACGCACCCTGGGAAGCGGGCAGAGGGAAAATAGGCTTAGAGGTGGCACTGTGAGTGAGTGACCGGAGAAGATTCCAGCACAACGGAGCAGCTGAGCTGGAACTGACATCATTCCAAGCGCACCTTTAACCAATGCCCCCCCCCCCCCCCCTGTCCC
>UFQX01000331.1:232321-422458 GCA_900497675.1 Arapaima gigas | reverse complement strand
GCTGGAACTGACATCATTCCAAACGCACCTTTTACCAATGCCCCCCCCCCCCCCCACTGTCACCTCCCCAATTTAATCCTCCTACCACTCCCTCTATAACAACTGAGTGAAGAGGGATGTGGAGGTGATGGGGGAGGCAGTGGGGGAGGCCCAGTGCATTCCATCAGTGTGGGAGGAGAAAGGAGAATTCTCCAGCATTGTTTAAGGAGCTGTGGCTGGGGGGAGGTGTCTGCTGGATGCTGCTCCATCCATCACTCCATCCAGCAGGAAACTTAAAGCAGCAACCGGTAAAACTAAACCTGGTAAAAAAAAAAAAAAAAAAAAAAAAAAAAAGCATGTTTTAATGCATTCTGTCATAAAAATAAATGTTACTGTCCTTTATTTTCTGGCATTTCATGCTGAGGAACAATCCTTAGATCATGAGATAAACATCTACAAATTGTCTAACTCAGGTGGTCAAACGTAGTCTCAGTGATGAATGGTGAAGAAGCAATGAAGAAGAAACAAAAATTGCTCATCAGCTTTCCAAATATTAAAAATTTTAAATATACATAATGGGCATTCACAGGCAGTATGTCAGGGGAGGAGTAAGACAAGTGAAATGATGGATTCCTTCACATGATGATCGTGTCAAGTGACTTTGAATTGTGACAGATGTGGACTTCAGATAGAGTCATTTTGTGGAGTGTCTGGTGTCAGCTTGCCGAGCTCTGGCTGCTGCTATGTTTAGAACACAGATGTACATTTCAGAGTTTGATTTAGAAGGGACCCGGGAGACACATTTCCTTAGCGTTACTCCAACCATTATAGGCTCACATTTGAAAGACAGCAATCAGTATAGACTGTCCGATGCCTTTATTTTTGCCCCATTTGTTACCTTTTTTACCCTAGGGCTCACCAGACCTGACACTGAGTGAGACAGGCGGTCAGGAACCAGGAGAGCCGCCCATAATGGCCAGGTCTCAGCAGGGTGGATCTGCCGGGAGAAAGGCTGAGGCCTAATGCCATCCTCACGAGAATATGTACAGAGGAGCATTGATCACTGACCCCGGCTGACCGCTGTGAGCTCTGTGCATCCCCAGAGGAAGCCAGAGAGCAGACCATTGTTCCTCACTGTCTGCCATGCCAGAAAACTTTCCTCTCCTCTCCTATCCCTCAGACATCCTCCAAGCGCCGATTGATTGGGCTCTGCGGCTGAGATCAACAGTTCCTAGGCTCGCCTGTTTCATTTTTACCACGTTTCTGACCAGAAGGAGCACTCGTTCTCATATTCAGTACCCTGCTGCTGAAACCAGCCCCCAGTGCAGGAGAAGCTTTGGACTGGTGATGGCTGCTTTTTCTGGAGCTCACTACGGTATCTTTTGTGTATTTAAGGCAAAGTCAAATCAGGAAAAAATATAAGCAAAAACTCGTATCTTGCTTCGGTCATGTCTGACCACTCCAGTGAAAATGTTCTTCAGGACCAGAGTGTGAACTTTGGGATTAAGGCTCTCTGGGTTGCTGCATTCCAGGAAGTCTGAACCGAGCTGTCCTTGGCCTTTTCTCTTGAAAATAGGTGTTGCAGCCCTGAGGGCTCAACTGGTGTGCGATGTAGGTGAATCCTGACTTGGCAGGAAAAGAGCTGTGTGGTGGACTGGTTGTGAGGTGTGTGAGGTGGCAGCACGAGGTAATGGGTAGGACTAATTTATGGCACCTTAAACACATTGCTGTGGGCTCTGTAACATACACAACGGTCAGAGATTTAGTTAGAATTATGTTTTCCTCCGTTTACATTAAACAAATTGACCGTGTGAAAAAAATCAATTGTTTTTCAACTCTACTTTAGTGACTCATTTAAGGTTTTACCTCATGCTCAGCACCAGACTCCAGTACCAGCAATGAGAGCGAGAGGAAGTAATGCAGAAACAGTGCCCCCTATTGAACCACCAGGAAGTAACATCTTCTCTTCTACCTACAGCACCAAAGAGGGATTCATCTTTTGAGGTAATAAGTTTGATCTTCAGTTGGTTTTATAAAAGCAGACTCCCCCTTGACAGGGCCAGGGGCGTAAGCTCACTATAACCGTTTGTTCATTGCACTTGCAGTGCTTTAGAGCCTATCCTTCAAACACACTGGTCCACAAAGGTACAGTCACACACATATTCACTCATAAAATAGACACACTAATGGAAATTGTGCCTCCGGTTCACCTGAGCAACATGTCTTTGGGCTGTTTTGGGGTATGGGAGGTGGCAGAAGCACCAGAAGAAAACTGATGCAAACTCAGCACAGCCTGAGTTGGATTCAAACCTACAGCTACCCCCAGCACCCAAGAGTTGTGAAACACCAGTGCTACCTGCCGAGCCATCGCAGCCAATGGAACAGAAAGAGCCAAATCACGCAGTGATGAACTAGAGCATTTGGGTGGCAATGTTCTGCCCTCCAACTGCGAGCATGCACCACCTTACTTCATTTTCCAGCTTCTCAAGCTGAATGTGGCTAATAGTTTTTTTTTTTTTCAGCTGTCCAATGAAAGCTTCATTCATGCCCGTCTCCATCATGACCTGCTCACCATCCCAGACAAATATGACCAGCCTCCTCAGACACCCAGATTTTCACAGGGTTTCTGAACCCATCTGTTACATGGCTTTCACATCATAATAGACCACACTGCAGTATGAATTTTAGCATTTCTTGGTCAGTCATAGTCGAGGAGACTTGCATACCACACACTTCCTAATTTTTAAAAATATTTTTGGTAAATATCCAAAACTGCTGTTTCATTATCATGGCGGCTCAGCAGGTAGTGCTCAATCTCCAAAGCTCTAGCACCAAGGGTTTGGATGTGGTCCAATTTCTATTTATGCTTTCTCAAGGCTCCTGGCAGTTGTCCTTGCAGTTCAAACACATTGGATTTAGGTAATCTGGTGATTCTGAATGACTGCGAGTCCCTCCTTGCTCTGTGATCTGCTTTGGTTGTGTTCTTGGGTTCAGTCTCAGGATCGCTTTATTGCTTCAGTTTTGCCGTTTCTTCAAATGACTGTCAGAACAAATTTAGCAAAATAGCATTTGGATGAATTTGACTAAAGTTTTTACTACTTTTCAACATGAGAACAAAAGATTGACTTGAGTAACCAAGGCCAAATTTCCTGTGTTCTATTTATCTTGTCTTTACTGATGGAGCATCTGTTTTACCTTGCATTCACCATGGTGTTTTATGACCTTAGTGTCTCAGCGACAGCCGAGGGAAATGTATTCCAATGAAGTTACGTGCTGTATATAACTAGCAATGGCCTGTCATAAATAACCAGGTCAGAAGTGCCAAATCAGCATGCATGAGCCTTAATTTAAAACATAGCGCAATACTAGGACATTGGAGAAAAATTCATCTGAAACTGTTGTTCAGAAGCTGCACTGCAGTCATACTTGAGTTTACCTGACTGTGAGGTTATCTGATGTTTTCACCTGCTTCTTTCTCAAATTGAAGCTGCCACATATGCTATCCAGCAGTACAGTTCTTACCTGCCCGTTTACCCCGGGCTCCCGGCTGCTCTGGGAGCAGGCCAAACCTTGTCAATTAGTAGTAAGGTTATACCAAACCTGGAGACAGGGCGAGGATCATGTTCCTGTTGGTGGAGATCTGTGCATCAGCTATGGCACCAAGCTGCTGACACTATTTACGTGGCCCAGCTTCAACAGTCTCATGTTCGTCCGTTTCCGATCGAGTAGATTATCTCGTTTTCAGAGTGCCGCCTAGAAAACTGACACTCAGATCTAACGTTGCTTCTGAAGCGGTATATTTATGTTTTTGTCAGGAACTCGAGAGACAGTTCTACACTGAGTTACACAGCAGGTGAGGGACAGAATGAATGACAGAAATGCATACCTGTATGCATACACATGGGCACAATCACTAAACAGTGTTGTTTTACCACAAAGTAGACTAATGTGAGCATTTTATGCTGCGACAAAAAAAAAAAATGTTTTTATGTGATTTGATACATATTTATTGGATATCAATTTGTCAGGGCTGTTAAATGATTACATATCTTAATCATTAACCAACATGTCATTTCTGCCATAAATCACACTTTGCGGTAAATACAAAACAATACAAAACAAATTATGTACAGCAGTTTTTTTGCAGCTGACAAAAATCAGTGTTCAGCGTTCATATTTTTAAACAGTTATTAAATTCTACCTTGCAAATGGCATTTTTTGCTACGATTAGGTTTGTTTTGGTTACATTAAAAACACTTTCAGAGTTCATTTTAAAAAAAAAAAAGAAAACAATTGGATGCAGCGTAAAGATGTGCGCAGTTGTTGAAACACAAACTAGTTTATAGATAACGTGTTGGTTGAATTTTAAATTTGTTCTCCATTCCACCTGGCAGTAAGTGCAAATTATCTTGCTCTTATCCAAAGAGCTATATTAAAAAGGTCCTATGTGATGCATGGATAAATTATTTTTTTTAATTGTGGTGGTTTGCATACTTTTTTGTAAGTTTGTAAAATCATCTGTCAAATTAATTACATAATTGACAGTAGAGGACATTGTTACTTTGCCGTTCATTTGCATGATACTGTCTCTAAAAGCTTACAATTTTGTACCTATTTAATACATTGGGGGATTTTTCTAAAGCAGTTTGTGGTTAGTATTTTGCTTAAGGATCCTACAGCGGTGGTGGCGATTTGACTCATGCTAGCTATCTCCAGCTCACAAATGCATGCCGTTCACGCTGCTATCTGCATTACCCTGTGAGAAAAAAAATTACTCACATAAACACCAACAGCATTAATATTTGCTATTTTACTTTTGTCTCCAAGTTTCTTATTATGCTCCCTGTTCCACTACCTAGTCAGTTATTTCTTACTATTAATATCTGCTCCTGGACACCAATATGCCCCTGATTCTAAAATAAACCTGTGAAAGAACAGCATGAGTTTCTCTCTGTGTGCAGCATGACCGCTGATGTAACACAAGTATGAACACAATTGAACAAGTAACTATGTTCCCTTCTTTTTGCTCCCAGTGTTCAGATGTGTATGAGTAATGCAATATGGGTGGGTTGCATACAATAATCTCTCTCGAGAGGAGCCATGAACTTAATCATGGGCAGCTTTCCTGCACGCCATGTCAGCAAGGAGGCAGACGGAGTGGGAAGACTATTTGGCCGTTGTAACAACTGCTAATCCATCATTACAGCTGCCCTGATCTCTCCATCCTTCAAAGTTTAGTAAGAGCTGCTTCCCTTATCCTCTGACAACGACAGGGACCACTTTCATCCCAGATCAAGTGACACAGAGGGAACCTCTGTAGGTAAGCTGCTGTTGGACAGAGCTCCCTGGGGACACTCCCTCTTGCATGTGTGGAACACACTCCTGCCACACTCCTAACCACCACCTACTCCAGAGGGTCAAGGTGCTTTGCCATACAGGTGGATTGTCCTGGAAATTACCAGGACTGAATGGGTGCTGTGACCATACCTGAGTGACAACCTCCACTGTAAGGGGAGAAAAACAACTGTTAATAACGACGACTTTGATGACCGTGTCTTGTGTAAGTGGGCTGCACTTTGAAGCTGTGCTTTAAAGGGCAAAGAGAATCTGTGAGCATCCATGAGAAATGAGTGAATGACTGGGAAATGTTAGGATTTGGCCAAAGGCAATATAAAAAAGCTCCAGGATGAGACAAAAACAAAGGACAGAGTATGATTTCTAGTCATTCTCACATATGGCACACAATATAAGCAGTATTAAATGGTAAAATCATACCATGAAAAGCATAAAACAAAAAAATAAGAATAACCATCAGTGACGAAGATGTCCTATATGTCATTTTGATGCTCTTTGTTAAGTATCTTACAGTGGCTTTGCTCTGGATTGATCTGGATCGTTTCTAAAGAACCCGACAGGAGGTAGAGACTCTATGTACCTTTGCTCACTGAACGTACGTCTGTGTACCGGTGTAATATTCACCGAGTATCACTGCTGGCTTTGTAAGAAAGGGATCCCTCTATTTTCTAGCCATCTTGTTTCTTCACTGGCCTGTAGTCCTGGACTCGTGTGTGAATGGTATTCACCCTCATTGCATTTCCTTAGAATAAATCCATGTCCTGCGTTGAAAATTTCATCCTATTTCACTAGATTTGATGTTCATGTGACAGTGGCCACATTATTAGGAATTGTTCTTAGGTTTGTATTTACCCCCCGAGTTTGAAAGGCGCCAATAAAAATAATATTCCAGACTTTATTAATTAGTGAATCCACAAATTTTGTAGGAAGTGGTTCATTAAATAATCAAATGCATTTTTTGGCTAGGTGCTCAATCCAAACACGGGACTCCTGGCTTAAGAAATGCATTAGCTGCTTGATTTATAGTGTTCATACAATAGAAACAGGTTATTCTGTTAATCACAGTGGAACTGTGGGAGGTCGCCAGTGCCGGTAGGTGCCACGCTCATTAACAAGCGTTCTCACCAGAGCTCAAAGAACGCCAAGCATGGTGAAGGTCGCCCCAGCCTCACCTTTTGAGTGAAGGCCTTCCGCTGTGTTTTTGCTAATGAGCAACCCTGTGTGGACCACCATACTGGAGGGAGGGGGGGGGGGGGGGGGGGGGGGTTGNGGGGGGGGGGGGGGGGGGGGGGGGGCAAGAGACCGGAAAAGCTGTAGAAACTCGTCCTCTCTGGGGAAAGGGTTTGTGCTTGAAATTTACTGGATGCTTCAGACAACACGCAATGACGTGTATCAGTTTTCGCACAACTTTTGCTGGTGTTTTTTTTTTTTTTTTTTTTAAGAGCACTATCCTGTAAATAGAAACTGAATGGGATGAATGACAGTTTATGCTGCCATTCTTTTATTCCTCGGTTCAATATAGTTGTGACCTCACTGTGACACAGTCATCTTTTCAGGCTCATTTCCAGGGTCGTCAATCATTTTTGTAAGTGTGGGGGACACGGTAAAACAAGTACAATTGCTTGCATTATGCATGTTATAGCTTCCCACGTATGGCACGTCAGTTCCACCTCCCACTTCTTCACGCTGACAGGACGGAACACAGTGCATCCCCACGTACGTATGAGAAAGAAAATGAGGGTGAACTCCATTTGTAAAGGAGTAGTACTCTTCCTACCCCCAGCACGTCCAGTAGTCATTGCAGCTTGAGGTCTGCTGGTAGAGTAAGTGTTATCAAGTGGGTAACCACTCGTGGTTTTCACAGCAGGGGAAATATAAATGTGTTTTGTGAGTGAAGCCCACATATACAAGGTTAGAATATGACTCCACCCAGAAAGAGTTGGATTGAAAACCCAGACCTGACACCAAAGCCCAGGAGTTGTGAGGCACCAGCATTACCTAATGTGCAACTCTACCATACAGGAGAACTATAGTTCATAATCATTGTGGTCTCCAAGGGAATAGTAGATGTTTCAATGTAGATTTTTTTTTTCTAGAGGTTAAAACGTCTAGATCTTAAAATGTTTTAAATTGCACCTAAAAACCCAATCAGAGTAGATCATTAGCTGACATTTCCCACCTTGCACCAAAAGTACTGACTTTGTTCAATGTGTATTCAATTACCATACACTGAGTGTGCAGTTCAAATGCAGGACTTCACTCAAAGAAAAAAAATGTCCCTCATGAGATTTGGACATATAAACTGGAGCACAAAGATTAAGGGCCCTTATCTACATGTTCAACAGTAAAAAAAGGGCAGTATTGCTTTATAACTAACTCTTGGGTCATAGAAATGAATGAACTCTTACAGCACTAGGCAAAGCTGTTTTGAGGGAGGATAGCGTGATGGGCACTAAAGGTATAAACTGAAGTATAAAGTGCCTGTTTTGTACTTTTGTTGCTTTGAGTAGAAGGAAAGCTTAGCATAACCTGGATGTAAGTCAGACAGACCTTGAGCGGAATTGCTTTACTGTCTTATTCTTGGGGGGGTGGGACACAATACTCTGCCCCTGCCTTTATTTGAAAACTCCAGGAGAACCACATGGAGCCAACCACAGCCTCTCAAAACAATGGCAACAGAAATGTACAAGGTCATCCAATAGAATCATAGTGACCTACACTTAATGCTTCAACTCAGCGAGTTATCCTGCAATCTGTTTGACAGTTCAAAATAAAAGGCCATTCTTTTTTTGTTCTTGCTCTTATCCACAACATTTTTCTTTTTCTTCCAAGCTCACAAGGTAAAGAGGTCTAGCTTAGCACTGTCAGAGCACTAGATCTAATCCCCATGGCCTCATACCCTGTACAGTTGGACATCAGAATGGTAAAAAAAGGGGACACTCAGTACTCCCCTCCCACCCTCTGCATTTAACCCTTGTAGGAAAAAAGGTTTTCCAATTGAAGCAGCGCATTATTGTCTACGTGGCTCTGTTTTCTATTAAAAAGCTTTTCTCTGAGGGAGAAAAGGATGGGAGAGGTGAGGCTGGGGGTAGCAGCACAAAAAGGGGTCTGATGGATAGATTGAGACCTGAGTCTTGGGCTGAGGGGGACGAGAGGGCGGTACTCATGACTCATGAGCACCTGGTAATTAAAATTGCTAATCAAAAGCAATTACTCTGCCACTCCTCTCCACGGAGGCTGAGCAGTTGTACCCCTTTCCTGGTGAGCAGAAAAGAGCGGAATGTTAGGCGTCTCTCTACGAGTGCTGGGGAGAGCTGCGCTCCACATTTGGCTGTGAACGCAGACCACGTGCAGCAGGGCCACAGACAGAGGTCACATTTGCTGGGGGGCATAAGTGGGACAGGACAGGGTCGAGGAGTAGCTCCACCTTCTGTAAGATGCAGCAGACATTTCCCATAAGCTGCTGCTCTGCTGCTGACTTTCAGCCATGCAGGAAATTCACGTCCCTGTACATGATTTCATTTTTATTTTAAGCCTCTGACAATCCTAAAAATGACAGATAGATAGACAGACACCCACTAATAAATTATTTTAGACTGCCTTTTACAGCAATTTTTAAAAACGATGTTGCTCAAAAAGGTGTTTACTCTTGCTTCTAGGTAATGGAACATAACCTGCATGGGTGCAAGACTGTTCAGCAAGCAATGGGGTCAAGAAAAAAAAAAAAAAACCCTCTGGAGAACTCAGAACTCTCATCTGCAGAAGACCATATGAAACAACACAGTTTGCTCTCAGGTTAATGTACAAAATTGATTCCCTTTGTATAAAAACCTGCTAATTTTGTTTCAGACTGTTCAGTTGACATTTGTAAGAATAAACCTGTATTTTCTAAGCACTTCTAAATACATTTTTAAAGGAAAAGTCAGTTGATTTAAAAAGACAATGTTTTCAACTATTCACATTTAATTTACAGCTTAAACATTTTAATACTCGTTTTTTTCCTATCATTTCAGATACTGGATGTATTCATTATATCTGTACATGCACACAACAATATGACACATGAACTTTACATATACATATATATGATAGATAGATAGATAGATAGATGAAAGAGAAAAAACATAAGTATGTGAGGCCCAAACTCTCTTTTTCTGTTTGTTCTTTATGCATGACTTTGTTTTTAAACCACCAGTGTTTCCTGTACAAGTACAGGAAACAAGTACTTCTCACCCTGAGTGAGATTTTTGTGTAGTCAAACATACACACAGACACACAAATACACAGTAATGACGTGTGACTCTAGGCAGTTCCCAGCTTATTCATTACAAAAGTAGACTAGTTCTCTCTCTCTCTCGCTCACACACACACACACACACGAGTAATATGTGTCTCTAGGGAGTTTATAGGGTGGGCAGTAGGTGTGCTGGTGGAAACATCCAAAGTGGTGACAGGGAGGGATAAGAAATTATACATGATACATATACATATGGTGCTGCACACATTATTAACATAAGTGTAATAAAGTTTGGGAGAGTATATTTTATTATTGTTTTCTTTCAGCTTTTCGCTGGACTACAACTGGTGAATCACTCTCTCCAGTGTCCACCTGTCTGATAGCACTAATAATACTTGTGCACTAAATCCAACCATTGTAAGGTTAATACAGTTTGGTGATATATAATGTGTTGTTACTATTAACCTTTATAACCCAGGCAGCACCAGGAAACTCAACTAGTTTTTTTTTTTACATTTATTTAGTAAAACATGACATTATGAGAAAATCAGGGATATTGTGGATCTAATTTGCATCTAGTTCAGTTAGTTCTGTGCTCTGAGGTTTTCATATGCCCCACAACATGACACATCATCTCCAGTGCTGAGAGATTAAGGTGGAAAAGGGAAAAAATGTACAACACTTTCTCAGCATGTCAAAGTATTCCACAGGCTAATTAACATGTGCCGCGTTTCCATAGACACACTCAGGTGGATGGCAACTGGTGTGCAAGAAGAATGACACTAGGCATATTTCTTTTTATCAGCTGTGTTATTGTGTTGTTGTGGGTAGCAATCACTGCATTTATTAAGTCATCTTTGTGACCTTGCACGCTATGGTTTCTTTTTAGCCCCACACAAAACCTGCATATAGAACCATTTAAGGGAAAATAAATAAATATATATATATATTTTTTTTTTCATGGAGCTTTTGTTTAGCAGTTATCGGCTATGCGATGTCTTTCTAAAGTAACGCATTTTGTGGCCAGTCTGAAATCAAGAAACATTCAGTCAGGTTTACCTTAATTTATATACTATCTCACACAACCTTGACTGAAGAATCACTTCTCAAATACATTAGCTGAATACATTTAAATATTTTTTTTCCCCTTTTTGCAGCGAATGTATATTATTTGTTTTTTGGGTAAATAAGCGCAGCTCAAAAGTCGTTTACATAAACCGAGTTTTTAAAAAAAATAATTTTTTGTTGCAGGAGTGCAAGGGGGCACACATTTTGCACAAGAGGGCAACATTTAGCGGTCTTGTTCTTCACAAAAATTGTTACCATAGTAATAGGATGACTTATCCAAAATGTGTTTAAACATACTGAAGTTATACTTAGTCAAATTTTAAATTAATACATGTCCAGTTTTTCAAGTGCCCTACTCCTTTTTCCTAGGATAGTTAAATCATCAGCTGACAAGTGAAGTGAAAGTTTTAAGACTAGATCATGCAGGTAGAAAACAGAACAGAAAAAATGGATCTTACACTGAAAACACACCCAAGTCCAACACAGGGAACAATGAGGTGTTTTGCAGCAGTAGACAGCCAGTGAAAATATGTGTACAGCAGACATGAGCATGAGACACGTCTCTCGCCACGTACCATCACAGTGGTAATTTCTGCCCACTGCTCTTAGGAAGGATGTCAAACAAACCCGTTTTTAAACCGAAATAGCCAGGAACTTGTACACAGGGACCCTCTAACTTCCCACTCCCTTCTCTTACTTTCAGTTCATAAATCCAAATGGTGACTGTTGAACTACAGAGGTGGTATTTTAAAACAGCAGCAATAGGACAACTGTAAATGCAATTGCAAAAACAACTGTGCGTTATGTATGGTTAAAACGTGAGAGGTAATTTATATTCTGTTTTATCATCTTTTTTAAAGTATCATGTATCCAGCACCACAGATGGCATATGAGGGGCTGGGTTGAAAGAGGGAGGCCTGTGGGGAAGTAAGTATGAACAAACGCAGCTATCGCTTACCATCGAGATCAGTGGAGAACAGAGGGAGAACAGCTAGCCCACTAAATGCCAACACATTGCTTTGTACAGCTTCTTCTCCTCCCTGGAACAACACGACTGTCCTGACCTGTCTGGCCGGACAGCACCCTGCTGCGCCTGAAAGAATGGCCGACTCCTGTCCGTCATCGGCCGTTTTGAGGAGGCTGCCTCTGAACAGTAGGGCAGGGAAGCCTGGCCAATTACCTGTGATCGATAGCAGTAAATATGAGACCTGTGCGGGCCCGGCGGCCGAGCGTGGAATCAGAGGCACATTGTTAGGGGAGGAGGAGAATGGAACAGGAGATAACCCCAGCAAATTAGGCAGATGTTAACATTAAACCCTGTTAGCAAGCAGGTCACCAATTACAGGCGTATCGGAGGCCGTGGCTCCTAATGAAAGAGATGCAGGACGATGCCCCGGCTTGGTGTATTTAAAGCTGAATAAAAGGAGCAAAATATGTTTTTATATTTACAGATACATATTTTAAAGATTTTCACTTATGGCATTCCACAACTAGAACTTATTGCACCAGCAATAGATAGGAGCAGATTTTATTCAGTTCTACCTGCCTGTTTCCAAAGACTGCTAGTTCAGTAGATAAGTTAAGGTGGGTTAGTCCACATGCTGTTCTGTCAATAGTCATTAAAATGACCTTAATTGAACACTGGGTTTACTAATGTTAGTTGCCTGAGAATTTGCATGTGTTCCAGGTGCTATCTTTTCAAATTCCAGGTCTTTCACAGTGCTTTTCCCGTTGCTTAGACAATGTGGCTGTGAAAACACTGTATATGCAAATCTTCCCAAGCGCCTGCAGTTTCTCATTTCTAAAGACATATTGTAGAAAATGTCTGAATTTGCAGTTATGAGAAAGGAAATATGAAATGGCCAAATTGCTCTGTGGGAAATTGATAAAAGAAAGCTGTCAGAAAAGGTTATTCAATTAAACTGAAACATATCCAGCTTGGCTACCTACTTCTACAAGCTGCCATTCAAGGCTGTGTTTTAGTATCGTATGCTGAGAAGTGGGTCTACTAGTCTTTTTTTGTATTATTATTATTTTATTTTTTTTTTACACTGTTAGAAAACAAAACAATTATTTTTTTGACCTAACCTTTTCCTTCATTGCAGGTGTAAGCCTCCCAGGATACGTTATATTGAATTTCATATATAAAATGATGAGGGATTAAGCAAATGTTTGTTCTGCTTTATTGCTACGATACAAGTGTTTAAATGTTCCCAGATCCACAAATTTGTTCCATTTCTGCATTTCGGTCCACCTAGGAGAACTTATGCGTGAAGATCTGTAGCCCTTTAAGTGAGCTCGATTTGTGAGTTTGTGAACCATTTATGAGTTTAGTCTGAGCACTTCCAAGTTGCATCCATCTCTCCAGATATCTCCACCCTGTTGTGAGGCATTAGCCATTTCTTCCATGGTTTACAAATCATAGTGGTCTTTTTTTCCCCTTTCAGTATCACGTAATCATGCCGGTGCTTCTGATTGTTATGAATCAATTTTAGTCGGGTATTTTTCATCCCACTTTCTTACAACATATAGTTACAACTGCAGATTTCAAATTTGTTCATTTAGCAGATGCATGTTGCTGCTAACTGTGACACTCAGCAAATACTATGTAGCATTTAACTGACAGGTTTTTATCCAAGGTGACTTACAAAGCTAAATACACTACAAAGTATGACCTACGTCCATTAATTCATCTATACACCATAGTAATATATACACACACACACACACACTACAGGCAATTTAGAGGCACCAGTTTGCCAGAAGGAGAGGGGAGGGGGGGAAAAAAAAAAAAAAAAAAATTTTGGACTGAGAGGAAACCCACACAAACATGCAAACTTCACACAGAGGAGGAATCAAACCCACTGCATTTTCTGCTTTGACCCCATGCTTCAGGGTTTCTTTGTTCAAAAATGATAAAACTAGAGTGTAATTAAGATCGATGCATTTAGAACCCATTGAAAGAAGATTTTAAAAGTAAGGATAATTGGATTTAGTAATTCAGCAGCATAATTAATGACTGATGTTCTTCTCTTGGTTGCAGATATGCCATTATTATGGATTTGCATCCTCTTGTGGATTAGCTAAATTAAGCTGAATTCTGTCCACCCAGACTAGCACTGTAACTGCCCATTATTTGGATCCCACATGCTCCACCCTGCAGCTTTTTATACATTTGATACTTAATGCTTATTAATGTATAATTACAAATGCTTAAAATGCATTTTTTTGTTTTGTGGGAGAACCTTTTTTGTCATGGGCTGCTAAAGGGTTGCTAACATCGCAGGAAGAAATGCCATTGGTGCTTTTGTGTTTTTGTTTTGTACATCATTTCAGATAACAGCATTAGCTAAATTAATAAATGGAAATGTAAATGCCCCAACTTTAATTTTAGACCTTATTTACTCTGCTTTTCTTCACTACAAACAAACTTGATTGTTGCCCCAAAGTGTCCAACTTCACACATGAACATCTCCAGATTTTGGATATGAAAAGAATATGTGTGTGTGTGTGTGTGTGTGTGTGTGTGGGGGGGGGGGCAGCACATCCAGAACCAGTGCCAGGGCTACCTAATGGAATTTCTGCACAATTTGATCTATTAAGATATGGGGTTAAGGGGTTTGTATCTCCATTCTTTTTGCTTTGTCACCCTGATTTGTGCCATAATGAGTCAATGGAACCTTATCAGTGGATGCAGGGAGAGAAACACACTCTCCTGGCCCTCTGTGCCACATTCACACACCAGCTCTGCAAAATCAATGGCACGTCATTCACCGAGATATATGGGTACCGCTGAATCGGGGTTATGGTTCCAGCATTAGTCAGACTCAGATAGATATTGGCTCATTTGTATTTTTGCACAGAAATAACTTTGTAAGAGTCGTTGCCTATAGCCACTCAGTACCCACACCTACCCTGCAATTCTACAGGCCAGATTTTTAACCCAAACAGCTTCATGTATTTCTGGCCATTGTGTTTTATCCACTGCACCTGCTTATCCCGAGTCCAGTACTGCAATGACAGATTACAGACGTGTTTTTATAAAATGCGACATGAACACAAACCTATAAACAGACACATCGAGCCCATTTTCAAATGGCTGGATTCATAACAATACAATCCAATGTGTGTCAAACACTTTGAACACTTTCCTGCAAGGAGCCTCTCATTGTTCAGGGTAACAATGTTGTGCTTCCTAATAAGGCAAAAGTCCCCGTTTTGGGAAATCCATCAAGTGACATGTTTACTGACATTTCAGGCCTTGCTATAAGTCCACAATGAGCAAGCAATAGATCAGACAAAAAAAGATAAAGGTGTAATGATTCAAAAACAATCTTGGCAAATAACAGCAATTTCACAGCTAATGGAAATATTTCACACCTGAGTAACTTCGCACACTCCATTAAACATGCTCAATGGTGGCCCTACTTGAAGATTACAATTTCAGGGTGCTTGGGAGGAGATGGCATCAAAGATGGAGCTTCTCTGCTTATTATGATTAATTACATTAATTTACCAAAACGGTAAATAATAACTGTGATTGCTGAGAACACCCCAGAAAGCATGTTTAACAACAGAATAGGCATGTTTAGAACTAATTTACCAATCACATTATCAAAGCCTCCTTGTCTTTAGTTTCAGGACCCTTTGATTAGAATAGTCCTCCTTCACTGAACTGAGGGGAATACTTTTATCAGGTTGTTGCTTAAAATCATAACACCCAAAAAAAAAAAAAAAAAAAAAAACGTTCAAATGCAGTTGGTCAATCATTCCGTGCAGGAGCTTTAACAGTAGCATATGTATTTTCGACCATTCTGACCAATGTTGTACAAGAGAAGAAAGTTACAAAAGTGTGGCATTTTCAGTTTCACAGTGGTTTCGGTGTACAGTGCAAGATGTCCCAGAGCAACAGGTTTAAAAAGGATCTGTCTTTCAAAATAAAAAGGCACGATTGAATTATCAGAATAATATTATTCATTTGGAAAGCCGTTTCTGTCATTAATGGTGCCAGTGCAATGATAGTTGTTCAGTTTTTATTACTAGCGGCTCTTCGTGTACAGCTTGTCTTACTTGCGTGGAGCTGCTACCATATAAGGTGCCGGGTTTGAATCCCCCTTTCTGCCGTAGTACCCCCGAGGTCCGTAAAAATAAAGAGCTGTAGGAATGAGGAAACCATCGTGAGTGGCTTAACATTGTAAGCTGTTTTGAAGAAAAGTGCTACATAAATCACTGTAATGAGTCTCTGAGCTGGTGAAGCTTCTCCTAAAACAAGCTGTGCTGCTGAGTTCTTATGGTAGAAAATAAGGTGTTTAACTTTCTTTTTCCAACAGGACCTCAGAATGGCAGTTATCATCCTGTTTTTTTTTTTTTTTAAGTGACTTACAGTTTATAGTGGTTGACCAATTCATATAAGATGTTCTTACTGGAGCAGTTCAGGATAAATGCCTTCCTCATAACAACTAGATCAGCAGTGCGAGTGGAACTTGAACCAGCATCCATCAGGTAACAGGTGTGACCCTCAGTGCTTAGTGTTGGACTCATCTGTGAAGTTTAGCTTCCTGAGGCAAATCGTGTACAGAAATGGGCTCCTTGAAGACAGGTGCGCAGGGCACTGCTTCTGCTGGCTTCATCACAGATGATGCAGAGTGGAAACAGGAGCCGTTAGCAGGACTTGGCCACCACCCGCTTCCTCTCTCTTCCCCAAATCCTGTTTCACGGTGCCAAGCAGGTGCCTGCCAAGATCCCAGCCATGCTTGTGCTGAACCGCACGCTAAAGCCCCAACACGCTGGTTTCGGGCTTATTTTTAGGAGGAAGTTCTCTACACATCACTTGGTGCTTTATACAAAATTTCGACCCAATAGCTGACGAACCAAGTCTGCTTCTAATACTTCAACATGGAAACAGACTAGAAAGCTAATGATTAAATACAAAGTCTGAATCCGTGAAACTTTTTTTCCTTCTTTGATGCAAGAGGTAAACATTCTTATTATCCTTATCCGCACTATTCTTACGTATTACTGTTAAAGATTTCAAACCTGGGTGTGCTGGTTAATATTATTAGAACAGAGACTTGGCAGAAAAATAAAACTCACCATGCGCATTCAAGCAGGCCTTCACAAACCGAAACATCCACACAACTTCGGGGTGAAATAAAAACGTGAAGCTTCACGGTTTTTCCCGCACTCGCTGCGTGGACCGCAGACGTGCAGTGGTGTGCTGCCATCTAGCGTCCTGGCTGAGTGGCTGCAGAGCGGCCCCTGTCCTCCTCACGAGGTGCCCGGTTCCCGGTTCCCGCTCGGCCCCCATATTGGTTAATGACGGCGCATTAGCACATCAGGACTTCAATGTTGTGAAATTAACATCACACTTTGCAGACATTCCAGTGCCATTCATTATCTGTGGGAGACAGCTGGGCCAGATTCAAACGAAATTATCACAGAGTGGAGGATCTTCCACAAAGATAACAAACACTAATTAATCCTATTCATGAATTTGCTTCCATATTTCCAGTTTTCAGCTTCCCCCTGCTGAGTGCCATCACAGCTGGATTCCCTCAATAGGCCAAAATAATGTTGAGTCTTTAAGGGGTTACAGCTCTTGTCACCTTGGGCTGAAAGTCATCCTTTGAATACAGAGCAGGTTACAGAAGGTCTGAATCCATCTGGAGTCAGTTGCAGAATATAAATAATTTAAATAAATATTCACAAATTAAAGTCAGCTTTAAAAATACGCTGAAGCTGAAACAGAATTGAACTGCTTGATTGTGTAGTTCGCATAGTTTTCCTTCTGTATGTATTGGCATTTGTGTTTTAAAGAAGTTACGACACGTTTGTCTTTAGCTGATGCCGACTGCAGAAAGAACGCATGTGTAAGACAAGTAATCGGATCGTGAAAGGACGTAATTTGTTAATAATCGGTTTATCCGTGGTATTTCTTTGCACTTAACCTCACTGTGACACGCGACCATGTCTGTCTGCACAAAATGATTTAGTAACAATCATTAATTGGAAGACACACACACACACACACACACAGTACTGTGCAAAAGTCTTAGGCACCTGTGGGGAAAATGCTATAAAGCAAGGATGGTTCCAAAAATAATGCCATGAATACTTATTAATCAATAAACCTTTTAAAAAAAACCTCTATCAGATCAATATTTGGTGGGACCACCCTTTGCCTTTAAAACAGCATCAATTCTCTTATGCAGACTTGCATGGGGTTTAAGGTAGAGGTTGGTAGGTTCTTCCAAACATTTTGAGGAACTGGCCACAGTTCTTCTGCACACTTTGACTGTCTCTGCATGTCCTCCCAGACTGACTCGATCATGTTGAGATCAGGGCTCTGTGGGGACCAGACCATCTGTTGCAGGATTCCTTCTTTTTGCTGAAGATAATTGTGTATGACTGAGATTGGGTGTTTGAGGTCATTCTCAGGCAGCACAATGAATTTGGGACCAACCAAAAACCTCCCTGATGGTAGATAAGAATCTACCTGTAGTTCTCAACACATTGAAGTTGCATGCCTAACACTTTTGCACAGTACTGTATATATTGCATCAGAGAAAAACAAACAAAAAACATCAGGGAGTTATTTTCAGTCATCTTTATTACTAGCAAATGTACAATATGCAAGTCTAGAATTGAGAGATTATCACATCTGTAATTACTTAAAAATCCCCTTCAGTGTCTCACAAAGTTATTGCTTCGGGAGTCCATAAAGCCAAATGTTCATATAGTATGGTGAAAATATAGTCTGTTATTTGGCTTTGTCAGAAGCAGCATCCAAAATATTGTCAGTATGAGAACTGTACACAGCTTTTAAAAATACTGTGTACATATTGTTTACTGTCTTTCCAGAATTAAGCCAATAAAAATCTGAATTTTAAAGCTATAATTTCACTTAATCTCTGCACTTGTTTATATGGTTAAGAAATTGAAAACTGATCTTAACAGAAAATCATGCAAAATAGAATTTTCTTCCCTGCTTTAAAAAAAGTAGAAAAATGTAGTTTTGTCAGTTTACAAAAGACTATATAGTGTCAGTCAAGGCTATAGATGTAGACTATAAAGTTTTCCAAAATACTTGTTTAAACAATGATGGCTATGTCTTATAAAGTTTTTGTTGGAAAAAAAAATACATAATGGTGCATTATATCTGGTAATTTGCCCATAAGAAAAATTATAACAAGAAAATCCAATTACACTCTGAAGAAAATAATCAACTTTTCTGTGATACATATAATGGATTTTGCTACCATCAATATTATAAGCAGACTTTTGTTCAAATGCACATCCAATAGTAAATAGGCTTCTGTTACATTCAGAATATGTAAGATGGTCTTGAGCAACTTTGCAAGACTTGCACACCACATCTTACACATCTTAGTGTGGCTGACAGTCCAAAAGATGCCTGAATTAAATTTAAAGTCCACAACTGTTTTCTGTTGTTGCAAAAATCTACTTTGTTTTCAAGCTTTCCTTGAACAAGGTGCCCCAGTGATGCTGATGGGTAACACGTTTAAAGCTACAGGTTCTTCAAAAAAAAAATCTACAAAAGAACCTAACACCTTAAGAAGAAATGCTTTGCACCCCCTGCACTGTGAAACATTTACAAATTATGCACAGTTTAAAAAATACACTGAAACCTTGTGTTACAGACATTCTAGTTACTTGAATTTTTGTTGACATTTTTATTCTGAGTTAGTGTACGTAAGCCGCATGTTTCAGGGGCAACCTATGGGCACAGTGACCTTGGATAAATAAATGGTTAAATAAAGCTATAATGAATACAAAAGACTTAGACTTGAGTTGAAGATTTTACAGAACCTGTGAATACTTTAAGGGGAAACGCAATTTTCAAGCTATTATTGATTGTGACACAGTGGTAAAACTGACTTCTGGATCTACAAACAAATCAAGTTGCTAACAGACTTGTAGTCCAAACTGTGACACATTTCATACATTTGAAGATTAATTATTGACTGTAAACCATTTTAGGTATATCCCAAAGTACACATAAATTGTTTCTGCTTAAATTAATCCAGGGTTGGTTTGGATTCTTGGATTATTTCATATCTCAAATCTTAGCGTCACACAAATCTGTCTCTCTCACAAAGCATACATCCACAAGTTCTAAACATTCATTGCTCTGCTGTTTTTTTTTCTTAAAAGCAGTTACTATTATGTGTGTTTAGGGTGTATGTGTGTGTTTAACTGCCTCATGTCTGCATTAATTCAATTGAAGTTTAAGGAAAAGGAAACAATAGTTAAAGTCAGAACTAGACCTTCCACAGAAACCATCACATCTGTATATCCATATTTCTACAAGTATGCACCTCGTAAAGTTGGAATTGCTTAGAAAAGGTCTTCGTATCAGCTTCTCTGCCACTCTACTTGATGTTCTCCTGGGGCACTACATAAACACCAAGACATGTGAGGAAGGCTAGAATGAGGTGAGAGAACAGATGACCAGGTCCCTGCAAAGGGAATCTCACCATCAATGCAGAATCGAAGAGGTCAAAGGCCACACGGGTCCAAACAGTACAGTGCTATCACTGCCACATTTGAGCAGAACACAAAACCCACTGTCCGAGAACGAAGCACAGGCTACTTGTTTGTCCTTGTCCATGTGCATGTGTCTCCAAAGGCACGGTTTACACATCACACTGACGTCTCAAGCCCCGCCCTAGTGCTCGAATAGTGGATGTTCTTCCCAAATGCAAAAAAACAGCTGAAGGTAGAATCACTGCTGGCCCGCCGCCACCTCGTGTACATCAGCTTTTTGGAAAGGGTGCAGGACCTTCGCAGGTTGTGGTGCCGGGAGCTGGTGGCCCTGCCAAGAGGACTGTGTGGCGATGACAAAGGGGTGAACTCCAATAGGTGGCCCTGGTATAGCCCCTGGGCATTCTGGAGAGGGAAGGACATGGAACAAAGTACTGCTGACACACATGCCCAGGTGGAAGAAGACTCGTTCAGCATCTCAGCGACACACCACACAGCCAGGCTCTGCAGGAACGCATGCAACTGTGTGAGCTCTGGTACCTTTATGGCTGTTCTAATTATGCGCATTTGAAATATTCCTCATATTCATTGCGATACAATTTAACAATATATAAAAACATCACACACACATTATATAATATATATACAAAACACAAGTTAAAAGTTTGAGTACACTTGATGGTTGCTGTTCTTCATTAACAAGTTTGTTCAGGAAATGAGCCACCAGCTATTCTGCAGGAATTCCCAGAGATGCAGGACACCGTGGGTCACTTTGCTTTCATTCTTCTGTCCAGTTCCTGCTATAAAAGCATTGTCAAGTTTGTCCAGGTGTACTCACACTTTTGACTGGAACTGCACACATGTAATTTTAACTAAGTAAAAGTGCCCAGTGCACAGAAAGGGACATGTGCTCAGAGGCTGTAAAACGTCTTCAAATCTTTACATGAAACCAATGCTTGCCAAAGCAAAACTGAGGTGAAGAACACATCAAGGACTATAAAGCACTATGTGTGACAAGATGACTGGATATGTAGCCCCCGTTTCGTGCTTGGGAACATAGTCAGAGAAAGGAGCACTTGTGTAACGCTCCAGAACTGAACAGCCTCTCATACTTCTCTGAGCTGTCTGCTCTAATCTCCGCACACGCAGTATGCTGTCTGAGATGCAGTGGGAACAGGGACTCTGGCCATTTCAGCTTGAGCCCTGTCACTGAGTTTTATTAAAAGAGAAATTTTGGGACTTCCAATGGACAGTATTGTTTGTGCTTTTCTGGGGAGGGACAAGGAAACCGTGTTCTGTAATGTGTCCAAATCAAGGCTCTGGGAAGATGAGAGAAGCTCACACCTTACAGGACAAAGATCAGTTGTCCTGTGGTTCCAGGTTCTGAGCCATCCTCCTTATGCTGTCCGAGCTGCCATCCCAGTGCTGTTTAGTCAGAGACGTTACTTCAGCAAACAGAAAGATCTTCCAGATTACTCCTTAGCTTGTAGTGACCCTACTCACATGGGGGGGATAAACGTTGCTTTGGTTTACTAGAGCTTTAATTCTATGCAGGTTTGATCTCAAATCAATCTTTTTTTTTTTATAACATTCTCTTCGCAAGAGTGACACAAAGCGCCGAAAGACTGAGCATTAGTGATAGGGAACTGTTGAAAGAAAACCAGGAGACAAAGACAACAGTTTGCGATCACTGTGTAAGTCAAGTGGCAAAAGAGGAACAAAAAATTTCCAAAGCAAAGAAATGGGAGAAAAATAAACCACTGGGGTCTAAGTATCAGTGGCTGTCCGTGCTATCGGGTTTTCTAGCGTTGTTATAAAGGGCCTCGGCCGGGAGTGTCAAAAACTAACAAGACCAGTTAATCTAGTTCATACAGATTGGTTTTGACAACAAGTCATCATCCAGTCTTCAGGCAGCTGATCCAGTGAGTATCATAACCCAATCTTTTCCAAACGTTAGTGTCACGAGCTCTGTGTGGAAGGTGTTATTGTTACACTCTAAATTAGATTCTGTGAGTGTTTACATGAAAAAGCAATGCTTGCATAAAAGCACAAATGTGCAGAGCAGGTCAGTCAGCATGCCCCCAATAAGGGCCAGAACCTCCCTCTTCCCCAGCTTCAGTACACAGCAAACCAACACACAGGAACAAAGAGTGCCCAGAACTTCTACCCTATGTTTGCAGGGGCACAGCTAAGCCTCGGAGGTACACTGAACCCCATCGAGGAGCGAATCCTGGCTGTATGTGATAAGTCTCTCAGAGGTCAGGTTTTCAGCCATGCTCTGTGGACAGCAGAGGACAGAAACACTCAGTACATCTCACGCCACTTCCTCAGGTATACAGCACAATCTGGGGGCACAAATGAAATCTGGAGGTGTTTAATACCAGCCAAGGACTGATGACAGTTTCAATTGTCTATAGAATTTTTTTAAATGTGAGTATAGCAGGCCATCGCCTCTTCTGAAGAGGTGAAGAAGGAGAGAGGTTCTTACCATTTTGAATATGTAACACACCAGCTGATGCAACAGTAAATGATACGATATTAAGGAACTGTGAATCAGTCTGTGCTCTGGCACATCTGTGATTTCAATGGAAGCTCTTTTTTACTAGCTGATATTTTTGCTACCATGTGAGATGGTGTTTGAAAACTTTTAATATCTTCAAAAGCACTTTTAACTGTTCAGAACTTTCCAAGCAAAGCAAAGTTAAACCAATCAATCAATCGATCAAAGAAAAAAGATAGGGTCTTGATATCGGACCTGAGTGTTTTTAATAAAACCGTGTGTATCAATCACTATATGCACCAGATCATTTTCCTTTTCAGTCAAGTTCTTTGGAAGCTGCTAAAATAACAGCAGCTGTTGTGCTGTTGGAGAAACATGTTAGGCAGGACAAATGTCACAGGCTTTAAGATGAGGTCCAAGTGCCAGAGGGTGACTCTCATCAAGTGTCATCATCTCAAAGCTGTTAAGATAAAGAGACATGATGCGAACACACAGAAGGGCAACATGGACCTCATGCTACCACCCACCCACCCACCCACCCACACACACACACACACACACACACACACACTAGAGAGCAGTAGCTGTGCTGGTTTGCTACAGGTGTCAAACAACATTCCTCCAGGCCGTCAACTACGAATTACAGTGTCTGTCTTTAAATATAGTTAAGCAGGTCACATTTTTGTCAAGTCTAAGATCACCACATGTTTTTCATACACTGCTGTGACGTTTACATGGGATCCAAAGAACTTCAGGTACTTATAATTTTAGAAACATAAAACAACCAAACGGAAGCTTGAATAACTTGACCTTCCCCACTCTAGTTTGTTGGACGTGTAATCCAACGCCATTAAATTTGCTTAAAAGTCAAGGGATTTCACAGAACAGACTGTTATCTCTCTTTTCTTGATAAAAAACAGAGGTCCGATATTAAGAAGTCATCCTACAGGGCTGTGATAAGGGAACAAGACAAAAAAAAAAAAAAGACAGATATGGCAACGAACGTGCTGTTAATTCACATGCACACATCTACAGATGTCATGGCTGGGCATGATGTGAATGAAGGACACAACTGAGTATTAGACAATGTGAAGAAACTGGCAGCCCTGATGCTGTTATCACTGTATCACCTGTATGTTAGTATTCTGAAACTTAGAATTTTATGATCGTTATCCATACAAACTGTTTGTGTTTATTCACTCTTATTAAATATAAATCTAATCTATTTTGTATTATGCAGCACATGCAATTTTCAAGCTCCATTTATGCAATATACTGTATGAATAACCTGGTACAGCACCGTTTCGCTAATCATTCCATTTCTGAGAAACATGTCTATAGAGCGTTATTTGAGGTATTATTGTATATACCTTACATTATAAAACTGTAGCGGATTTAAACAACTAACTAATTAGTTAATTGTAAGGCTTTCTGGAATCTGCAACAGTGATAACAACATGGAGTTCCACACAGGGACTGGCAAGCACAGACACAACACAGAGTAGAAGAAGTCTCAAAGAAATATCACCTCCCATTCTGCTACAAACTTATACTGCTGGAGGTCTGTGACAGCATAAAGATGGTGGACTGCTCAACAGTAAGGCACTGCCGCTTTGTCTGCCATTTCCGAGGAGACAGAGCCGGTGGGAATGCAGGTGGCAAAGATCACCAGAGGTCACAGACAGAAGGGAAAGAGAGGAGCAGCAATTCAGAGGCCATTAGAAGGAAAAGCAAAGGAAAAACTCATCTGCACTGCTCTCCAACAGACACATACAGCACTAGTTAACAGTTTGAGTTTACCTGCTGAAAGTTAATAACCAAGTAAAGTTGTGAAGTTACTATTAAGGCAAACTTGTGATTTGAGGAGCTCATGGTGTAGCAGTGAGTAGTGCTGCCCCCTCACAGTACCTGCGCAGTTCAAATATGGCTCAGTTTGTGTGGAGTTTACATGTTCTCCCCTCTCACACAGTCCAAAGATGTGTTTCAGGTTAATTAATCACTCAATTGCTGTAGATCACATGCGTGATTGTGTGTAGCCACTTTGTGATGGACTGACAAACCATCCAGGATATAATTTTACAGGTTAGTGTCCAGTGATTCTGGGATAGGTTCTGGACTACCAAGCGGTTATTGACAAGGGACAGATGAGATACCATTTGAAAAATTACAGGACCCCCCCCCCCCCATCTAGATACTTACAGAAAGATATAATTCCAAATATAAATGATGAAAAAGTAGTTTCCAGCAAGTAAACTCAAACTTTTTACTGGTACTATATAGTTTTAAAAGATAAACATATATTACCAAAATAATGGCAAGTTAAAAGATTAGATATTTCGATAATTATCATACCTCAATAAAGATTTAAAAACATATCTTAATTCTCTAAATCAAAACAATTAACTTAGTCACATATCCATAATAAACTCATGTTGTTTCAAATATACAGAATTGTATTTTACTCTAAACAAAAATATTTATACAAATACAGCTGATCTTTTCTCTGTCTGTGTGGTTGGTAACTTCTACAGGCAATTCAAGTAGAGAAAATACTTCAAGGAGAGAAGGGACACAAAGTGGGAAAGCGTAGAAAGAGTCAAGGGATTTTGAGACTTGTCTTTTAAAATAATGAGGAAATCTAATTTAGCCATAGAAAAAAAAAACATGCATTTATGCATCCTCCAGTAGAACATTTAAAAGCTTACACTAAACTTTTTGGTGCAGTGTCTGCATAAATAATCATAACTCAATACTCAAATATGCAAGAAACAGAAAAGCAAACTCTAAATCGTAAATCCAACCAAAGCACTTACTTCCACAATACCAGGAAAATATCCATGGCAAATGTGTGTCTAAAGGCCAATGGACACAAAATTAAATTTTATATTAAACACAGGTAAATAATCACTGTAAGTAAGTCTACATCCAGGTGTGCAATCAATCCAAAACTGAACCAGTTTAACCTATGGCCCTCACAGCTTACTACTACTGTCACTGATTTTACATTCTCACGTAAATGAGGAGAATTAAATGGAGACGTTTCACTTGTACCTGGATGCGTTCAGTGGCGCTTGGCCACAAAGCCCTGCAAAGGACTTTCTTGAGTATGTCGGGCAGCAAGCTGATCAAGATGAGGAGGATGATGCTCAGCCAGGCAGGTCCGCTGGACAGCATTTGCATGAACACGTAGTACATCCGCTGATAATTGAGGAAAGGCCTGTTGGAGAGTCCACCATTCAGCTCTGATTTTCATTACAACAAAAACTTTTCCAACGGACAACATATCTGTAACTCTATATATGGCATAAAGAAAATTAAATGCCTTTTATAAACCTAGAAACAGGAATAAAAACTGAGTTTCTATAATGAACTTAAGTTCATGTAACATGGATAAACATACCAAATGATGCCTCCCCACAACAAGGAAAAAATGACATAGAAGAGCAAAGATCCCCATATGACAAAGTGGTTAATCCATGTCCAGTAGTGCGTGTCCAGAGCCAGCTAAAATTGTAAAGAATGATAAAAATCAGGCCATAATTCAATATGCATAATATTAATGGCAAATGAAATCAGTCAATTGTTTTGGAAAAAGACATTACCTTTAGCGTCACAGTAAACACCAACACAGTGAAGACGAGAGCCCCAAAAGTCCAGTTCCCAAACATCTGTGAAAACAGCACAATAATCAATCAGCAAACTAATAATGTGTTTGTTTTCAAGAGCTTCCTTAGGGTACAATAAAAATATGTATTCATAGCTGCATGCTAAATACAAAACACATTAAAAACCCTCCCACATACGAGGCTCCTCAGTGTCTTTTCATTCCTTCACTCTGTAGTAATTGAATTTCAGAGACAGTGAGCACAAGCGTGCGGCAAAGCTTTTAATCTGTCACACCAATTAGAGCAACCAAACATCGTTCCTTCACATTAGCATCCCACAGCCTCTCCTGCGTCTCTCGCACTAATTTATATGTTATGTCGAACGCCCAAGGCTAACAGATACTGCAGAATCCAAGCTCACTAAACCATGCATTCAGTCAGTGCTAAAGAGCGATGATCTCATGATTCCGATCAATCTCATTCTGTACGTCAGAGGTTATGAGAAATGCATTCATATTTTTGTCTAATGTCTTTGTATTGAATTCTGTGACAATTTTAAATAGACCAGGAAAATATCATGGACCCGATTAAACAGACGTCAGTACTCTTACACATCTCACTTTTGTCACCCAACGCTTCTCTAGGACATCCCAATACCAAATCTAAGCAAATAAATAGTAATGGAAGCTGGTGTTGCTGATGCCTTTAATGCAAATTTGATGTGGGCATGTTGAGCTGGCCTTTCCATCTTAAATGGTCTGAAGGTCTGAGCATATTGTTTGCATCTGTTTTCTCGGCGCACGCCGATCATTTCCTCTCCCTTAAGGCGCAGCTGCAAGGGCTGGTAGTGGTTCTGCCAGCCGATCTGTCTGCATCATTATCCACTGTATCTGCGCCAGCTATATTAAATTATGTTCAGTTTTGCACATAAGCATCTACCAGCCATCTTTCCACCAAATTCTAATAGCAAGTCTAACAGCAGAAGTGTGTGAAATGTAGTGACTGCCTCATACATTCATACCATTAATAAATGCGCAAACGTGGGTGTTATAGGACTGTAAAACAACTTTCAGCACAATTCTTTTGACCCACATAAAATGAAATCAAAGGTTTAAGTGTGTTTTGACATATAATATTATGTGTTACTCATTGCACAAAAGAAACGAGGCCATATGTGGCCCAAATTAAATGTTCATTCTTAAGAACCCCTGAAAGTATCATTCTAGTAACAAGAACGGATGCTGAATTCATAGATAAAAAGATGTGCCTACCTTATCACAACTTCTCAGTTACTACAAAATGGAAGCTATTCTACACTATTTCAAGGGCAAATGAAATTCGTATGAAGGAACTAAAAACAGCTTTTAGAAGGAATGAATGCATATTAACATTTGGAATCCTGAAATTACGAGTGATTCATACCTTCTCACCACCTGTTCTTAGCTTTATTTTTTAGTAAACTGGTATATTGTTATACAGTTTAATTTGTCAAACTAAATGAAATCTAATTTCTATTATATTTCAGAGAAAAACATGTATCCATTTTGCTCAGTTGAAAAGTATTAACTCCAATATGGTCAATTTCATCGATATCTGACAGAGGAAAACTTTGACCCCTTGTCATGTGATGAATCCTCTTTTGCCCTTGAGGTGTAAGTCAGTAGGTGCCCTAAAAGTTCTAAATGACGGATGTGCTGCCATCACTCTGGGTGTACGACAACCACTGTAACATTCCACACATGATGACAACACATATGCTTAGGGTTACACAGAGTACCACAACAAAGCAAGAGGATATGGATGGCAGTATCTACGTCAACCTACAGGGTATGATCGGATGGAACAGGGGAAGGAGGACAGCAGAGTAAGAAGTCCTGCAGAATGATGATGGGTTATTGTCTAAGGGGGAAAGGTGGAATCGAAAAGTAAAACAGGAAACTGAAGGAAAGGGACAGCTTACCATTTGTGTGTTGGTGGTCATTAGCTGAGGAAGGAAGAGAAACAAAGAAGGCAAAATAATAGTAGTAATAATAAAGACAAAGAAAGAAAAATAGGAGTAAAAATTATGATGTTAAAACAGAAAAACTTAACTAAAAAAAAACTTTAACATGATACAAATAAATGGTAAAAAGACAGATGTCTGCAACTTAAGTTACTGGGTTGTAGACATGAATGAGACACTCTTCTCAATGAGTGTTATGTAACTGCACTTCTGAACCATGGGGCTTTTTGGAAGGCCTAGAAAGATATGTTCACCAAGAGAACGGTTCTGCATGTTTTGCTTTTTGCTAGGAAAAAAAACTACAAGTTATTAGAATCTTAACATGACACATGTTCAGGGTATATATTAACAGCTATTGTGATATTTAAATACCAGCTGTCAAATGTGTATTTTCAGTGAAGCTGTGACCTGATACCTTCTTACAGCTGGTTTATCAGTGGTTCTTTGCTTACTTGTCCGCTACTGATGAAGGTGGTGTTGTCAAACAGGAAGAAAGCACCAAAGAAGAACACAACTGCATCAAACAGCCCCAACAAAGTCCAGTAGATGAAACTTGGCCAGCGCAGAAAGGAGTTCTTTGCGATGTCTCTGTGGAGGAGACAAGAGGTCGGAAAATGTCCTCAGATGTGAGCTGGTTAAGATGAGCACAGCAGTACTCTCAGTCCAAGAATTAATAACAACTCCAGAAGCTCAGAGATAAAAGCATCAGTCAGAGCTGCAGTTGAAAACATGAAATTCTACTCACAGACTAAAGTAGTGTCCATATTTAAATTTAATCCATATTAAAAAATACTTTAAAAAAATCCATGTTAAAAAAAATATTACCCAGTTGTGGCCTGATGGTGTCTCAAGCTGAAAGGGAAAATTTCACATGGGGCAAGTGTGTGTGTGTGTGTGTGTGTGTGTGTGTGTGTGTGTGTGTGTGTGTGTGTGTGTGTGTGTGTGTGTGTGGTGGTCATCAGAATGAATAGAAACAGATCAATTTAGCACTTAATTGAGCCCTGCAGTGCAGCAGAATGTTCCTTCTTTGTCAGCCTGGTAACCAAAAGTGGGTTTGTGTCCTATTTTGTATCGATTATAAAAAAAAAATAAAAAGAATAGGCCTACACAAAGCTTTCCAAGTAGATAAGACACATATGCACTCGAGAAAGCAATTATGTTTAAAATACCATGCTTTAGCTGAGGAACAATAGACACATTTTGAAACTGTCAAAAAAAAACTTTTGCGAGAAATTAGTGTTAAATTTTCAATTGTGAACAATCTGTGCTGCCACAGTGCGAGCTGAATACATAGAATGAAATGTGACAGCCAGCAAAAGTAAACTTCTCTCATTATCTAGGTTTAAAATGTTACTGTTTTACATGCAAGAAAGGCGAGAACCATTTAGTAATGTCCTGGCAGTTGTGTTCTCTTTCATTTCTGCATTGCATCCTTTCCTATAATTGAATTTATCTCTATATCTATGAAGATGAATCTGTCTTTTTTTGTTGGTTCTTTATGCACGGCTTTACTTCTCAAGCCACAGACTAGGTTTTTGTGCATTCTCTCTCACACACATGCACGGACTTTTTTTCCCCCTTTCCACTTGACTAAGACTGTACTAAATACAACCATTTTAATGGTAAAACAGTTTGGTGATTATGTAACATGTTATTACATATTACCTTTCCACCGGTACACCATTTTAACCCCAGCAGCACCAGGTATCTAAATTAGTCTGTGATAAACCCCACAACCTGCTGTTTTCTCTATCCCTTTTTAAATGATAACACATGCAGGCAGCTCAACAGAGTTCTGACTGAACAACAGGGCAATGCAGAATATACACAAGTGAGGTGAAATATTCATTCATTAATTCTGAGAATTTCATTGGGCTTAGATGAAGTGATGCAGACTGTCTGTCCTACTCAACAGTATGGCCTGTCTGCAGTGCTACTCAGTAAGCAGTAGCAGCTCACCTGTACAGAGATGGGTCTCTCTTGAGGGTGTCCATGCTGACATGCTGCTCTATGAGACTATACAGCAGGATGGGCAGGGAGGTGAAGCTGATATTGTACAGTGTCAAGTATGCCGTGTCATACAGAGGCTGAGAAAACATAACCACATAGTACTATAAATATGATAGACATGCAACATGTTCTAACAGCTGAATTATCCTTTATGCACTAGTTATTGGTGCCCAGGTTCCCTGTCTGTGCATTAGAATGTCCAAGAGGGGTGGCCAGACACCAGCATTTTGAGACCCAAAGGTTTATTTTTCTCCATTTCCTGTGGTTGGGAGCTGTTTTTTTTCCTTTCCTCAGCTGCTAGCTGCCTTATTTTATGTTACTGTACCTGCTGTCTCTCAGTGGAACTTTGTTCAACGCTCAGTGACTGTGTAAGCAGAGCGCTCTAAAACATAAACTGAATTTTATGTTTTTTTTTACAAGTTTCAGAATAAAGCTATGAGTATTAACATTGAAACTGCAAGTTAATTAACGTCATTCCGTCTGTGTAACATCTGAGCATTTGGTCTTCTGTAATACTCACTGATCTCACTAAGATCTTAAATTGTAATAAGGAGAACCTAAGATTAAGTTTAATACCAATAATTGTTTGCTCCTTGTCTTAGTCTGTAGTACCTTTCTTTTGTGTATTCCTTACCATTGTGTCTAGTGCTGAAATGACCTTGTGTTAGCTAGAGCAGAGTATTTCATATTGAATTGTCATACTGTTATCCTGTAATCTTACAAGCACTTCTGTTCTGTACAAACCTAGCAGTGTAAATTACCTTGGGCAAGGGCATAAACAGTAAGTTACAATGAGTTAAAAGGTGGTGTCTGTAATGGTATCCTCAGTGGAAGAACTTCATTGTCTAGGGACAAGCAGTATTTTCCACTAGTTTTGCCAGCATTCATTATTGATATCTGGTTGTGTCAGGAGAACCAGCACAGAAGTGTAAACAATGGTCAGGAGTCCACACCTACATGGAACTTTAAGCACTTGATGCAGGTTTGTGTTTGTAATGTAAATCAATGCAGATGTGTATCTGAGTTGAGGTGCAAGTACCTCCTGGGAGAAGCCACAGAAGAACTGGTAGAGGAACTGAGGGAAGATGAAACAAATGTTCTGGCGGGGGAAAGGCAGATTCAGCCATCACATGACAAACACCATAAAAACTTTTGAAGAAGAAGTACAAGGGTTAAAATTCTAAGAAGTAAAATCAAAAAAGCCATTACTATAAATATGACTGAATTGAGCTCCTGGTAGAAACCAAATACAATGTTACAGAAAGGAGGATTTTTCTAACTTACTAAGACAATGAAAATTCACCTTGTAAAAGAAGTACTGCACAAGCTCAGCAATTCTAACATAGTAGTAATGTCCGTGGACAAGCAGCATTTTCTTTAAGTGTTTGAACTTTGGGATTGCATAATCACTGTTCCTTGCCGCTTGACGGCCCTCTTTACCCATGATGCCTGAAACAAAGGAAGCAAATTAGAGAGACCAGGGAGCCTTTCAAGGTTTCCTGCTTCTGCTATTGCCCTTGAAACCCGGTTGCAAGAATGCAACTAATGACATTAATTTTTAACTATGCAGAATATAGTAAGTCGGGAGTATATAGGACACTAAGAAACTCCTGTCATCTTTGTGTATGATAGCCAGACTCACCAATGCCCACATGTGCTTCAAGGATCATACTGACATCGTTGGCCCCATCCCCGATAGCCAGTGTAATGGGTCGTTCCTTAGAAGCCTTGATCAGTTTTACAATCTGAAAAGAGACAAAGAACATAATGTGGTTTAAAGCACTGCCAGTTCTAGCCTAATTTAGTGCGC
The DNA here is from genome assembly GCA_900497675.1 of Arapaima gigas. Classification (NCBI taxonomy): domain Eukaryota; kingdom Metazoa; phylum Chordata; class Actinopteri; order Osteoglossiformes; family Osteoglossidae; genus Arapaima; species Arapaima gigas. The sequence continues at coordinate 390,388 of UFQX01000331.1, read as the reverse complement.
AAAACAGTATATCTCTATACTTTCTCAGTGCACTTGTAATAAAATGAGACTGGTCAAGGCATGTTTGTACTTAAGTTTGTATAAAACCTGAACAGATGATTTATGAATGGACTCTCCCATTTTCTCATAGTGCCAGCCTTAGTAAGACTTCTACTTAATGACTTTTCCTTAAATCCACTTAGCATTACTTACAGAATTTCCTCCCAAAGCCCCCCCCCCATCTGACAGCTCACACAGCTGGCAGGGTGTCATGTCAATAATATGAGTAGGAATGAGGATGATAAACCCTAGGCATCACTAAGCATGCTGAAGGATTCTTGTAGCACCCCACTAGCCTAATTTCTTACGCTCAACCATACTCCTTATACGCACGCATACAGACCTGTGCACTCCCCCTTCTCTATGGATTGTGTCAGTCTGGTTATGTTTTCTCTAATGACCGGCTATGGAGACCTGCAACCTGACAAAGTCAGCAGTACTATCTGTCAACAAGCAGTTCATTGTTTAGACAACCTGCTGCTCATTTTAACACACTGACATGCTATATAACGCAAATAGAGGCCTGATAGGAAGTGACAGTAGACCTGTGCTTTCTGCAGAGGTGCCATGCGGCAGCACAGCACGGCACTGCAGTTTCGACAAATCTCCAGGAAGATCTCCTTGTAGCTCCCAGAGCTGCTGTCCTGGGATGGCTTCATCACTGCTGACAAAGTTGCCCCATCAATGATCAGCCCATAGTCCTGGAAGTCTGCAGAGAAACTGTAAATACACAGGGAGTGTAGAGGAGCGTCAGCCAGCAGGCAAAATCCCAACATTTCACTCCCATTTCTACATAAAATTCAGAGATGAATCAGACCTCTTACAAATGATTATTCAGATAATTTCAATTCAAGTCAGTCTTGCGTAACATTTGCCATCCAGCATCCACAAAATGCTTAAAGAAGAAAGCAACAGTAATAAACAAATGCAACAAGTAGCGCAAGCAAAAATGTTAAAAACAAATGTGAGGAGAAAGTGAGGAAGTAACAAGTGAAATGAAATTAATCAAAACACATCTATCTTAAATATCTGAAAGTCAAGGTGAAAATCCAAAAGGCTGAACATATAAAAAGAATAAATGTCTAGGATTAAGTTTCAGTTACTATGACTTTTGAAGTCAGTGGTACTTGGTACTTTTTGGTCCTCATCTAATACTGAAGTTCTACGTCAGAACTGTGGGAATGCTGGCTGATGGCAAGGAGAGGACAATCCAGAAATTATGAAAAGGCCACTGTACCTTGAGAAGGTGTTGCGAGTCAGGCTGCTGTGCTGCCTGAGTACAGTTCTGCTGAGATCAAATAGCACATCATGCAGACTCTGCTCCTCCGTACGCTTGGTAGTGAGCTCCAGGATCTGCGTGCTGCGTCGGAACAGCTTGCTGGCGTAGCAGGTGGCTGCTGCAGTCTCCATCTTGTCCCCTGTCAGAACCCAGACCTTTATACCAGCATTGTGCAGTGATTCGATGGTGTCTGCCGCTTTATCCTGTAACCTGCACAGATCATCAACACATTCACCCTAGTAGCTTCTGCAAGCATACCTAGTGGAATAAATGAATTAATTAATTGATGGATGGATGGATGGATGGATGGATACAATAATGCATAATGTTAACAAAATCCTTTTTACAAAAGCTATGATAATCATAATCACTGGTTACTGGCCATAATAACGTGAAAGAAGGCTGGACCACCTCAGTTCTTATTCTGTTTAGGTGTGCTTTACTGCCATCTATCTGCTTGGTGTGGAAAAACAGGTCATGTGCACTCCAATACAGACATTTTAGAAACTAGATCAGTGAAGATACTATGCATTTTTTTGTAAAACAAAAAAGAACAAACATACTTATCTTCAAGAATGAATTGTTTAACATTCTATAACACATACAACTAGTGTATATATTTTGGGAACAAAATCTGTAAAATACTGTATAAAAGAAACAAAGTTAAAAACTCTGAAATGGTCGTAAAAATCTGTTTTTTATGAAGAAAAAATCTGTTTGTCCTTTGTGCAAGGCTTTGTTTTTCAAGCTACAAAGTTGAAACGACTACACAATTACTTCCACACGGCCACACGACTACTTCTCATCTCTAGGTGAGGTTTTTGCACAGTCAAACACATACATATAACATTACACACATTGTGTTGTTGACTCCTGGCAGTTAGTTCCCCAGCTAATTTGTCAAGACAAAGACAGACGGCCCACTCCCCTCTCTCTCTCTCTCTCTCTCTCTCTCTCTCTCTCTCTCTCTCACACACACACACACACACACACACACACACACACACACACAGAGCATAATACTTATATAAAAATACAAATGTTGTAATACAGTATGCTCATATATAATGCTTTAATACCATTTACCTTTTAATTTTCTGTCTGGGCAATGCCAGGTAGTATAATAGAACATTATTATTCGGGCCTAGTAATTATGTAATTATAATTATAATAGGTAATTATGTCATATCCACTTTTTAGAATAGCAATTTGTTAATTAAAAAATGCTGCAAATTAGCTGGGCTAACATCTAAACTTAAAACTAATAAAGCACAGCAACAGCACAGTGATGTTCTTGGTTTGGTACAGCCACAGGATATTAAAATGTTTAATCAAGGAAGCAAACTTCACTGTTAATCAGTTATGCAACTGCACAAAATATTTCACTCAAGTGACACAGACAAAGATAGGAAGTAGACCATGGCAGGATCAGTTGTCCTACTTAACTCTTGAACAAGCATAGTGACATTCAGCCAATCTCACCAAACAAAGTAAATCATTTTTGTCACATCCTTCTCACTAAATAAGCCATCAGCTTGAGACCATCTCTCAGTGTGCAATCATATGGTGCCATCAGAGCAAACAGATGGAAGACACTTTGAAATGACTGCAGTTATCTGTTATCTGTGAAAGGAGATGGGAAATCGGCACTGTGTTCTTACAGCCTGGTACTAGCATTAGGTGTTTCCATTGATCTCAGTAAGATGTGTCACATTCCACTTCGAGTGATTCCATTAACTTCTGTAGATGCTTCACACATTGCCACCACAGAATTAATGGAAGCTAAGATAATCATAATCACTTGTGAGTCTTCAGTTCTAAGTCTCAATATACATTAGCTGGTATAGTTTTTTTCTTTGTTTTTAATTGTACTTTTGTGTTTTCTATTTCTATGGAAAACTCTAAGACTTCAGAACACATCTCTTCATTATAAAGCTTCCTATACAAGGACAAATTGTACAGACAAAACTCACAGTGTCACTAACTCACCTGTCCTCTACAGCAGTGGCCCCCAGTAGGATGAAGTTCCTTTCAATTTTGTCATAGGCGTCTGCCAGCTTCCGGTCCCTTTCCTGCAGGGCCAGCTTGGCACTGTTCAGAAGTCGGCAGACCTGCTCATACTCAGTCTGAGTCAGCATCTTGTATGCAACGCAGAGTGTCCTTAAACCCTCCTGCAAGGCAGAAGTATTCTTCTGGATTTGAAGTTTTATCATGTTCTGCTCTTCATGCTACATTTAATTTCTGTAATGTAATGAATGTCATTAATTGCCATTTGACTCATAGGGCTCTACTGGGTACTGGTAGTGAGCAACATGAAATGGGCAGCAATAATGCCTCCCCACCACCCCTTCCATCTGCAAATCCAGACCTAAACTTTTAGAAAAATGATGCCTTATGAGTTTGTAGTGTATGACACACAAAACACCATGAAGGTCTGTAATCCAGCTATACTGGACCACCCACTAAGGACAAAGAGGGCTGCAGGCTGGTGACTGTTTTCCAGTGTAACCATGGGGACACCTTGTCTACGTCAGTCAGAGAACCAGGTCAGCAACAGTGCCAAGAGCAGGCATATAGTACCCAAACTATGTTCTCCCTGCCCTACATCTATCCAACAGCCACTGAACCAGGGAGATGGGGCCGAAATTCCAACTGAGGAAAACAATCATGAGTGAGTCCCAAATGAGCAGATGTGGAACAATTACATATCCAAAAGGTTTAACAATTTAACCCTGCAGATGGAAGTATTTTTAATCACTCTTGAATAATAAAGTCCTAAACATCCTCAAGAAACTAGTGAAGCATGTCGACTCTTAGGAAGGGCATATGGTGAACATGTGCATTTCTTAAGAGTTTATAGGAGCTGAACAGATGTGTGAAGATGGCCTGTATCTTCCTTACCACAGCATTAAGCTCGACGCGTGCTCGGACGTGGTCCACCTTGCCCGAAATCACTCTGGGGAAGATGGAGGAGTCTGCTCCCTTGCAGAACATATAGTATTGTCCTGAGCCACAGCAAAGCCAAAATACAGAGGTCAGGCTCAACACATTGGTCATGGCCTCTGTGACTCAATGAAACCATTCATTGGCCTAAGAAGCATGCAAATTTAAGGGTATACTTTAGTAAACAAGCTATCTGTATGAGTATACAGTCTTACTTCATTATGTGTGACAGTACGTGCTGGTTTGTGTGTGTGTGTGTGTGTGTGTGTGTGTGTATATATATACATATAGTATTATATTATATGATGTGCTGCACCAGAATTCATCCACTTTTGCTCATAAGCAAAAATGTCATCTCCTGAATGTTAGCTAACAGTTTGGCTAAAGTGATCCTCTGTACGATTTCTTGCCATGTTTTTGAAGAGTTACTGCTGTGATACAGACAGTTCTCTCTTATGTTTAGCACTCAGACCAAACAGCTTTTGTTTGCCTGAGAATTTATTGCAAAATGCAAACTAACAAGCTACACTTGGAACTGCAATTAAAGTGACCGAACAAGCCTTGAGGAGCAGTGCGTGGAGGTGGACGTGCCGGAAGACATTAGGCCAAGTCAGAGTTACAGCGTGACATCAGAGGCCATCATTAGCTGGCCGTGGAGGCAAAACTGGGTAGAATTGCGTAAGCTGCAACCCATTCCATGGATGGGTGGGAAGGGAGGTTAGCGGCTTTTCAAGGGAATTAGGTTCTACAAAATCGTGTGGCGAGCTGCGCGGTTGGTGACATAAGGACACAAGACTGTACCTACCAACAATGGCATAATTTAAATCACAATTTAACATGGGCATCATGTAGCTTAAAGGGATTGTTCAGTATGGTACAAATTTTAATCTAGGGCCTTTGACTTTGAAAGTAATGCAAAGGCTCAGTGCACACACACATCTCAGCAGGATACATCATTCTAACACTGTGTACAGGCATCTTTTTTGAACCTGTGTTTCACATCACTACCTGTGGCAGAGCGCACAATCACACTCATTCTTCTACGGACTGAATCAAAGTTCAGCACTTCCAGGAGCTCAAACCTGATGGCCAAAAAGAAAAGTTTGTTAATCTACATATTTGAATATGTAGACTGTGCATCTATTATTATTCAAATATGAAAACATAATACATATGTCTTCCCTAAAGGTATACAAATCAGGAGCTGGGGGTCATGTGGCCATTTTCCAAGATGGCCACATGCATTTTTTTCCCCCTCACCAGAGACCCAGTATCTTTTATATTTTTAGTATCTTCATACAATCATCGTTTGCTTCAAATGAATTTAAAATGTCTCGCCTTAAGGAGAACAAGGGTTATCCAAATTTTGCCTCAACTTGCTTTAACAAAGGAGAATGATCAAGAAATAAACTCCGTTGACAAAAGTCAGACTGAAACAACACATCCAAAGAAAGTTACTATGGATGCATTTGATATTTATGACTAAGATGAAAAAGAAATTGGGGTTCTAACCACATGTTCCTCCACCAGCCACGCCAACTCACACTCAGGACAGATTTGGTAGAGTTTTTGAACAAATTATCATTTGGCCACGATAAACATCTGACATTTATAAATTGGTTGGTTGACTGTATTAACTGTATGGATGATGAGCCCAGAAAGTTAGACACCAAATTAGACTCCCCTGACATGCCACTGGACACTGTTACTACTCATCCTTTGCAGGTCTGAAAACAAAACTCCTGATTTAACTGATCATGCGGATACAGTGGAGACTTGTTTTTGCAAGGCTGAATTTAGGATTTCTGACCTGGAAGCTTTGTTGGAATCAAAAGCTAATTCAGGAGCAGCCCTGGAGCAGAAAGCAGAGCCACAGCAAGCAAAGCCAGACAAAATGGAATGTAAAAACTGCCACAATAATCTAAAAATTGTGGGTCTGCCTCAGAATACTGATGGTAATGTTTCTTCAAAACAATTTCCGCAGGGCAAATTATGATCCCGGGTTGGTTTTTCAGACCCATTGTGCTCCTAGTCAGATTCATTTTACTTGTTCGTTTCCCTGACTGCACTCCTGACCTGAACACCTGTCTGTTAGTTCTCTTTGCTGCCGCTTTTGTCTCTATGTTACTGTGACCCAGTGATGTGGTTGCTGAAAAAAGAAAAAGTTACAACACATCTTTGAAAGCCAAAGGACTCTGAATTCAAACGCCTCTTAATATCCTCAATGCAAGAAAAAAAACTGTAGTTCCTGACTAAGTACATTAATACCCCATTTTCCACTCTAGACGTGGTATTGAGAAATGGAGCGCTTAATGAAACAGCACCGTAAGAGGTCATTAATACAGTATATTGCTTAAATGGTGCTTGAAAACTGCACGAGCCACATAACAGAAAAGAGATTAATTATATCTTTAATAATACCAAATAAACACAGGAAATAGTATATTGTATGGATAGCAACTATAAAGTAAAAAAAACTGGTTTCAAAATTTCAAAAATTCTTTTTGAAAATATTTTAAATATGGTAAATTACAATAAATTACTCATAGTAATTTAATAGTAGTGAGTAGTAATTACTCATTACTCATACTAAATTATCATTACTCAAAATAATGAGAGCTATTGCAAAATAAGGCTATATGAGACAACACTAAACTGAGGTATTACTGTATTTAACGGATGCTTCCTAACTGTCTCCAACATGCATCCAAAGAGGCAGCCTGTTAGGAATCATCCAGATATGAAGTAAACGCTGATCTGCCAGCGGACGCTGAGTGTGTTGTCTACTGTTATATTATTTTAACTATATTGGTTATCAGAGAACACTGCACAGAGCTATAAGCATGCCTAACAAAAGCTTGTTCTGATTCTTGTAGGACTGGCACATCAGACATCAACTATGAATCCACAGAGACTAAAGCCAGGGGGAAGTGCTTGGCACTAGACCAGGACCAACTTCCTGCAAGTCTTAGTGACAGAGATAAGCACATTGGTCTCACAAAACCACTATCATCAAGAAACAGTGTCTCTTCCACTGGCTGCCTTTTACCATAAACACTGCAGTCGTGGTTGTAACCTTCATGGTGATGTGGCAGATCTGAGTACTTGTTACTATACTAGTTAGCCTGCAAAGTAGTATTTGGCATTATAAACCAACACCTGGGAATTTCTTTACATTTGTAAGAGATGCGTCACCTTTCAATTTCATCATCCCTGTTCAGGATTTCCATGTGATTGTCTTTCAATCGAAGGTAGGTGAATCCAAGTCTAGACAGGAAACAGTAAAAGAGTGTTTGGGGAAATCACACAGGACAAATACATTACAATGAGCAGGAGTGTAGAAATGCATCTGATGCAGATCTCAGAAATCACACCATTGTTCCATATAGGTCTTAGTCATTGCAAGTAGAAGAAAGACAGGTTTCAGAGAATGTCTTACCTCTTCATGCCCTCTACCAGGGCAACCTCATCTGGGGAAGAAGAGATATAGAAGGAGGTGCCTTTTCCCCGATGGATGCCCCTCTTAATGCCATCAATGGTCTCCTCCTCCTTCACTTGCACTGTGTGACACAAGCAGAGGGCACGGAAGAACAGCTCCTCGTGCTCCTGTATTATGGACACAGAAAGGTCACACACCTTCCCAAAATTGAGAGGTACATAAGGGACACAGCATACACATTTTCCTTAAAATTAAAGGGCCCTGTATCTTAGCATAGAGGACATCAGATGCATAGTCTGTTGGTATACAAGAGCAATCACGTAGGTCCCATAAAGGTAATGGGCACAGGGACAGTATTTGGCACACACTTAATTTTGTGACACATTCCCAGCATTTATGGCCACAGAGTCTCTGAGCATCAGAGCTGCTCCTTTCAACCATCACATTAGATGTTAGATATTCATTAGATATGCACCCTGGAGGCAACAAAACAAACTGGACTAGACCATTAAAGCAGCCCACAGTCTTTGGGCACCCCAAAAACATGTAACATAGACATAAACAGGTACACATATTCAATTATTTCAAACATATTTTTCAGTATATCTTATAATTTAATTTCCAGTCCATTTCACTGCAATGACAAAACAAGATTTTCAATGGGATGTATAAATGCTGTTCTTTCATCTCCTCCATGTGGTATGATTTCCCAGACATCACAGATCAAACAGTTATCCTGTCTGTGACTTGGACATCACCTTGTCTCCTGGTTCAGGTGAGGAGTCAATCGTATCAGAGCCAGATGCCTCAGGCAAGATCTGTCCATTGCACACAGCATGAGGCACATAGACACGCTCATCCACACAGCATTCAATGAACTCCATGTTGTTTTCCGTCAGTGTTCCTGTCTTATCCGTGAAGACATACTCCACCTGTGGGAAAACGATGGCTTTGAAATGAGAACTAATGGACAGAAAGCACCAAAAGCATTTGTTTACACTGAATCGTTTCTTTTTTAGAACATTCTTGAAAAACATATTTCTTGGTGTAAAAATAGTAAGTTACTGTCCTGATCAAGCAAACAGTTTAAATACAACTTTTAAAATATTATACAACTTAAAGACACTAAGTTTCTCTGTTGACTAATGACAAATTTTAAGTTTGGTCTCCTGCCCTATACCTGTCCCAGCTCTTCATTGAGGTCTGATGTATTTACAAGTGCTCCTTCTCCCAGGTCTTCATCGAACATCTCTTCATCCCAGCTGATGAAGTAGGACCCTAGAAACTTCTGCATCTCCACAGTGACATACATGGATACAGGGATGATGTAGTTGAACAGCACCATAAAGGCTAAGAAGTCAGTGAGGGCTCTGATCACCTAACAGAGAAAATTGAGAAAGAGATATTAAGACACAGACAGCTCATGGAAGAAACCAAAATTTGGGACAATACCTCCACAAATCTCACCAAGTGACGCTGCTTTTCCGACTCTGTCTTTTCGTTATACCAGGGCTCGTCCCGGTTGGGGTCAGCCTGCCACATGTACTTGAGCACAGTATTTATTAGGGCTTTGCTGATCAAAATGCACAGGTAAACAATCAGAAAGGCATTCATGGACCTGCAGTAAGGATTCAGAAACAAGACAGAGGAAAGGCAAGGCAACAGATGGATACTAAAATTCTAAAAATAACAGCACAGCCTACAAGGATGTTCAAACTGTTGCAGCAACCTGAACAAGACAGAAGGTTTTCTAGGCTTAGAAAGGCTCATTGCATAATATAGGATGTGAACACCAAGATGTTCTTCCGTCACAAACTAGATAAAGCATACCTAATGAAATAACGGCTCAAAAATACATTAAATTATTTACTATATCTCTACAGTGTATCGCTGCGTGAATTTTACAGCTTAAAATTTCATTGCAGTTCTCATATTGTGCTTTATTAAGTTATCTTGGGGGATTAAAAGTGAACCCTGATCATCATTTCGTTCTTCAACAAATACTGACAGAAGGTCAAATGTGAGAAGGTGCATAATATCAATAGAATAGAATAATTGCTAGGTGTAGCAGAAACAACATAAGCAGTGCATATGTTACTTTTCAACAGCAGAACGCTTCTGTGATTTTGACTGATAGTTGAGGGCCATCTTGGTCTCCATACCAGTGTATATTGCAACAGCTGAGGAACAGAAGCAGAAGGTATTCACTTACAATAAAGTCTGTATGAATGGCTTTGTCTGTTCACTTCCATGCTAGGTTTTCTTTTGAATAAACAATTATTTGAATATGAATAACCCATAATCACCCCATGAGCAATATAAAAATAATTTCAGGTGATAATCCCATCAGCTAATGTAGAGAAAATTTCCTACGCCTGAAATAGTATATTACCATAAATGCGTTGTGTATTCTTCAGGGCTGCTCCTCGAAGAAGCACATTCTCTGACCCTAAAGGCCTGGAATGATAACAATACCATTTTTACTGTGCAATGCTGAAGCATATGCTCTTTTCACAGATGCCCATGTACTGGATTAAAACGCGTTCAAAGTTAATCTGATCCTTGCAGATTCCTTTAAAACCTGCAATGTACAGTATACAGCACTCAGAGTTTTGGACTTTTCATGTAATGGCACGGTTTGGATTAAACACTTAACTCACAGGATTTGAATATTAAATCAAGGATTTAAAATATGTAGGAAAAACACAATTAATCCAAACGACAAGTGATAGAGAGAGGAAAAAAAAAAGTACAACATGATTTGGTGCTGAATCTGGCTAAAATAAAATTTTCAGGTTAGTTATACAACATAATTTTGCAACACGAGGCAAATCAAGAAAGGCGACCCACATCTGTAAAAAAGCAATGTGAATAAGCGTACAATCTGAAAACTTGAAAAGAACAGATCTGGTGTCAAATATACTTAATGTGGGCAGTCAAATTTTTAACATATATGTCTTTCTAAAATTTGAGGAACACAGTATTTTGAGCAAATATTTTGGGCATTTTGGGGAGACTTGACATTAGGAATTCTTAACAGAGAAAGACTATAAAAAGACTGAAAATGCATATTTCATATAAGTACAACACAAGTTTTATATTTTTCTTTCTTTACTATAAACACATTCTTTTCAGCATCTTAAAATAAAGCATGGGCATCACATACACAAGAAACAACTAAAACATTTCAGTAGCAACAATACCATAGTAAATTGACAATTTAATCAAAAATCAATTTCCTGCTCAGGAACTAAGAGAGAAATGGATTTACCTTGCAATGGGCTCATTTCCATCCTGATAAATATTGATGCGCCCAACAAATCTACAACAACAGAGAAGGTGTGTCTTCAGCTGTCCAATCAGCAGAGAGAAATAGCACCTGATCACTCAACAAACCGTCCCATCAATTTACCGAAAATCTTGGAGGCAGAACTATTAACTGGCTTCACTTCATTCACATTCATTCATGGCAGAATCACTGTCGCCCTCATGTTGGATACATACAAGTCTACACACCACACATCTTGTGGATGTATTTATTTTACAGTTTTGGCATTTATCAATATTAGACAGAATGTCTAGCATTACATTAGGCAGAATGTCACTCACTTGTAGAGGTCAGGTTGTGGTTGTTCACATTCAATAGTGGCCCACAGGGTATCCACTTCTTCTTCAGTATTAAAGGCCTGTGTGTCCTGCACAGCATAGTAGGTCTTGGTGGAGAGGACAGGATGCAGCCAGACAAGGACAGGACAAAGGGAATAACAAGCAGAGCAACAAACATGTCACAGCAAAGGGCCACAGAGCAGCTAATTTACTGAAAACCAAGAAGCCACCTTGGGTTGCCTTACCTATTGGCACAAGAGAGCAATAAATAGTGAGAATCTATGTCTCTTTAACCTCTCCCAGGGCTGCAAAATTTACTCTGAAATTTGCCCAAAGAAATAACAGTAGTGGCATCGATTCCTTACGAAACTTCAGGTAAATAAAATTCAAGTTTCTTACAAATGTAATACTAGTCTGTAAAACAGTGAAACTACATTTATATGGTTAAACCTTTGCACTGATCCTACAAAATAAGTTTTTAGGGCTTGATGTCAAATGTGCTGTGAAAATGATACAAAATGATGGATGGCCAGTGCTGTCTATTTGATGACTGAATGGGAGCTCAAAACTGTTTTTTCCTTTATAGTTTCATAATGATGTACAATCTCTTATGTCTTTCAGTTAAGGTTAAACATTTTATCTACGGATGACTGTTCAGTTTAATCTACTGATGGACACTCACTGGTTCAGACATTCTCACCCAATGATAATGACTAAACTCACTTCCCCCAGCTGATGCCACTCGTGACAGGGGTTTTCTCTGTCCTGAATGGGTTTCCACACCATCAGCTAAGCACAAAAAGGTTCTCTGCATCTTGACAAGAAGGTTACCTTATGACTGGACTCCCCATCCAGGCTTGCTGTGGTCACAAAACACGTGCCGTCCTCCCGACTGGAGGACAGGAGGATGAGGTCACAAGGGAATGTCTCATCTTCCTTTACCAGCACAATGTCACCAACCTAGGGTGACACACAAAATCAGGAATCATCATCTAAATGAAGCCCTAGAGGGAGGTGTGTAGGCCATGGTCTGAGAATTCAGTACGCCTGACACTTTTTCTATCAACCATCACAGCAGTACATTAACTTCCTAAACATCTATATTATAGTATAATGCAAGGTGCAGCCGATCACTCTATTGGGTTAAAATTCCAGTTGTAATATTGTTGCATAAAACTAAATTTGCCTAAAATGCTTCTATAAATGATGCTTATGAAGTAGTATTGGGTTATAAGATTTGTTTCATAATGGAAATGCAAAAACACATTTTAAAAAGTCAAGTAACAGATTTTAGGCCACTCCCCTGCACAAATACATTTATTTATTCTCAATCTTGTTATTCTTCTGTATTATTTTTTCAAAGAATATTGTTAGGCATACAAGATTATGACAGCAAAAACACTTCACTAAATCCTTGCCCTACAGCTGAAGAACATTCAACTGATGATCAGTTTATTGGGATTTTTCTTTATTTGATAAAACTTGACATTTGATTTCAAAGTATGCGAAATACTGGTAACTGCACAGACTCATGGAAAATGATGTAAAGCAGACGGGAGATATAGGGTTGAATGTGGCACAGCACTTTCTGAAAGACAAGAATTCTTTTGATCAGTGGCCACTGCCCCAAGAAAATCTGTAACTGTGTGTATTATCACTAGTGGTAACATGTTGTAAAAGATTGTATGTGCAGTGGCCCTTTAAGGTTGTTATAGTAAATATGTACAGTACTCACAACTCACCTAGTTAACTACTGTGTATTAATTTGACTTTTGAAAGGAAGACAATACCATTTAAAATAAAGAGAACAGTGAAGCAAAGACACAATTACCACCGTATACTGAACCATCAAGATTCTGGTTCAGACACATGGGAGCTGTTTACAGCAATGAAGCATGGTATTACTATTCAGGTAATTTTCTAACACTGAAACAAACCAAAATGCCCCAATAACAAAGTGACTCAAAAAAATATATATTCCAAGTCACCTTTATAAATTAAATCACACATCTTAAATGAATCTGAATACATTTAACATTAGAAATACAGTATTGTACAAAGTTATGTTTTAGCTTGTTTTTCCTCGTGACGGGCACTCGTACCAGCAGTCTGTGGCTCTGCTTCCTCACCATCTTGCCATGCTGGATGACATGCACTGGGCACTGGTTCACTGCATTGTCTGCCCTGTGACGCAGCCAGTCCTCGTAGCCCTTGGGACAGAGATAGAGGCACATATTGAAGGACATTTTCTCTTTTACACATAACACTGTATTAACCAACTCGTTATTCAAATGTAATTCTATCATTGCAATTTACGGCAATTTTATTTACTGTTCCTACAAATGTTTTGTTTGTTTTACTTTACATTTTGTCAAAATTAGTCAAAACGTACTATACAGCTGAGGCCTTGAGACTGCGTAAAAAGCTAACCTGCATCACAGCAACTCTTCATTATCGATGAAAAGAAGTTTGTAATTTCCCAAATTACAAATTAAGAAGTACTTGTAATGTCAAATTCTAACATTGAGTAACTCAGAAATGAACTGCTTCAGTATAGCCAGTTAAAGAATAATGGATTTCCTCCCATGTTTTTTTTTTTTTTTTTTTAAACAAAAGCTATTTAGGAAACAGGATTTGTGTTTTGTCACACAATCACCCTGAGAAGACCATTTTAAAATCATCGCAGCCTTCAACAAAACCAGTTTCAAGAGAACAAAATGGAATTTGTCACAAGCTTACAGTTGAGATCTGTGAAAGCGGACTACAGTCAGACCAGACATTCCCTTCTTGAAAACAATCTCCTCCTTCACAGTGATGCTCACATAAAATAGAGTCAATTAAGCTAAGCCCTCTCTGTCTGCAGTGGCAAGCAAGACAGCAGGGGGGTCCTGAGAGTGTTGACAGCAAGCACGTCTCACCTGTTTGATTGCAGTGACCACAATAACGAAGAAGAGTGGCAGTCCGCTGGTGATGGGGCTGGTGGGGGTGTCGATGATCAGCTGCGAGGAGTGGGGAGGGGGTTGAGAGCCACAAAACACTAGAGTCACTGAGCCACTGCTTCCATACTTCTTAACATACACTGACACATGCACCTGCTTCATCTCACCTGAACAAGAAATATGATGAGGAAGTAGAAATTTGCGATTCTTCTGAACTGCTCAAACAAGTTCTTTGGTATAAAGTTCCAGAAGGTATACTGTGGGAGTAAATAAATAAAGTGGTCAGTCTGGGTCATTCAGTGAAATATTATGCACATACTTATATTGCCAGAGTGGTCTTGGTTATTACATCGATGTCCTAAATATATTATTTTTCTTCATTGTACTACGTAAAATTATGTAGTGCAACTAGACGTACTAATGTAAAAAGACTTCTGATTGAACTGTTCACATATTGACTTACTCAAGGAAAATCTTGGAGGGTGCTAAACTGCTTAGACTAACCTTGGAGGAGACAATGCGGTTGTCAGGGTATCTCTGGGGAATGTATGCCTCAGCTCCTGGTGGGGGCTCCCGATGGCCGATGTACACCGTCCTGTTGTCCACCCAATTCTCCTCCCCTATGCACTGCCAAAGAGCACAAGATACAGAGTCCAGGCATGGGGTCATAGGGTACAACAATATGAAGTGCCCCTGTTTTCCACAGTGCCAATTCCAGTACCTATATGAACATGAATGAAAAAAATCTAACATTCCATTCATAATGAAAAAAGAGGTCAAAAGGTCAAATTTCCCAAAAATATTGTCTATGAAATATGCTGAATATGTAATCATGACAAAAGGCTTCTCCTTAAACCAGCCCTTGTCTTCATATTTGCAGCTGTCCCAAAATTAAGTGTACAGAAACAAATCAATACTCCTTGGGGCTCTTTTGTAAATCTCAATGAGGACTTAATGTGGTTGCCTTCCTTACAACATGCAAGGTCAGTTATTAAACAAAATGGTACAACCCAAACAAGAAGACAACCATACCTAACTTGAAAATTTACCTCAGTAAATACAAGCTTCCATATAAATTCCATAGAGCTCCAGTTGCTGTGTGGACATCAAAAAGTTGAACAGAACACATGCTGCTATGGGGAAAAACATATGAAATACAGACTTTTAAGGAACTTTTAATTTCATTTTGATGTTTCTAGCAACAGGCGTGTTTCACGTCAGACTTGTGGACCTGTATGGTGCTTATGGATTATAAAAAGTCCCATTACAGCTAAGGAGCTGTCAATGCAGAGATGAAGCCATTGACTATAAGAGGTGGCACACACTGCCTCAAAGGCTGAGTGCTCTCTTAGTCTCACATGCAGAGGGTGTGTATTCTCAAAGAGACAAACACCCTGCCTCCGATCCAGTGGGTCATCAGCTGGATCCTCAGTATGGGTTTACCATCCAGCAAGCTATGTCTCCAGCTCTTACCCAGGTAAAATATGAGATCATCAATTTGACATGGTATTTTTAAACCATGCCATATTTTGTTCCTCCTAAGAGGATCGAACATCTGTTAGCACATATTTTATTTTATTTTCTCACCCCGTCTCCCACTCTGTGCTGAAAGATGGCCAAAAGATGGGGAGGCTAGGCAGTGTCGGAGCAGGTGGTCAAAGAAACACACAACTCCTTTCATCTCAACCCCCCCCCCATCTGGATGTAAAGGTAGCTGTGTACAGTGTTTGTCACATCGCCACAGCCTCAGGACTTAAACATGAATTTAGGAGCTCATATGCACGGTGAAATCGGCTGAATCTGTAATATTGTCTTATCCTGTTTATCGTAATTTTAACAGAAGTCTATAACTCATTGTATAGTCTTGAGTTTCACCTACAGCCACCCATAGACAGAAATCATCTATGTAAGAAGCACCATGAACCAGTAACTGGCTTCTTTTTTTCCTGTAGAAATATACTGTTATAATAATTATTTTTTGTGACTTAATACTAACAGGGAACTTTTGTCTTAAATTTTATAATACACATCACACGTTGCAACATCGTATGAAAGGATACAAATAAACAATAGCTCATTGTCAATTTCTGTATATGTCTCAACTTAGCCTACTTCCTACATCCAGCTGGGTCAAAACTTTGCTTCCATCTGTGTGACTCAAACAGCCATATTATTTCACAATGTGAACACCTAAAGCACACACAACACACCCTGCAGATAGTGTGTCCTGTGAAAGCAGCTCTGTCTAAGCTGTTCTGCCCTTGCATTGACCTGCTGTGCTACACATGCAGAGAACAAAAGATTCATGGTTTTCAGTTGTATGCAAAAGTGTGGGCACCCCCATTCAAATTATGTTTTGCTGATATTCTATCTAAAACAATGTGAACACAACCTCTGCAGCAAATAAATAAATAAATAAAAAGTAAAACACAATATATCTATGCTCATTTTAATACACAGTCACTATTTATCTGCTGAATTTAACAGACTGGAAAAAAAGAAAATGCTAAAAATGGCATGTGCAACAGTTTGGGTACCCTTCCACTTAACCCACTACGATTATTTTTCACAAGGTCTCAGAACTTCATTGGCTCAATAGGCCTTAATCTAAGTCAAGTGATGACAGTTCCAGAGCTTCAAAAATTCTCAGAGTCTTCAAGCCACTCAGAATAGCTTGCGCTCAACAACCATGAGCTCCTCAAGCAGCTTCCTGAGGATCACAAAATAAAGACTGAAAAACATAATTTCAACAAAAATGGAAATGAAGGGTAACTGTTAAAGTCAAGGCAAGATCTGGAAGACCAATAAAAATCTGTGATGGATGTGAAACCAAAACCTTCACGTCACTGCAAAGGATCTGCTAGAAGGTTTAGCTGACATGGGAGTTGTGGTGCTTCGATCCGTTGTGCAGCATTGTTGCACAAACTTGGTCTACGTGGAACAGTCATCAGAAGGAAACCTTAGCTGCAATCTCATCAGAAAAGGCAACATTTAAAGTATGCAATTCAACATTTAAATAAGCCTAAGCCAGAGGCTTTTTGGAACAAAGTGCTGTAGTCTGATGAAGTTAAAATTGATTTTTTTGGCTACAAACACCAAAGGTATGTTTGGAGAAAAAATGAGAAGCATTTTAAGAAAATAGCACCTTGCCAAAAGCTAAGCACGGTAGTCAGTCTCTTATGCATGGGGGTTTTGTGGCAACCAGTGGTACAAAAAATATTATACAGGTAGAGCGAAGAATGGATTCAGTAACAAAAAATCCTAGAATCGAATGTTCCACAGTCAGTGAAAAAAGTGAAGCTGAAAAAGAGGTTTGGTATTCCAAGAGACTATGATTCAAAAAATACCTCAAAATCAACTATTAACTACTTCAAGAAAAAAAAATATTAACTTTTGGAATGGCCTTCATAGTCCCCAGCCATGAATATTATTGAAAATTTGTAGACAGATGCACGTGTAGTGAATGCAAGACGACCTAAGAATATTCCTGAACTTCAAGCATTCTGTAAAGAAGAGTGGGAAAAAATTCCTACAGCAAGAATCGAAATATAGGAAACATGTGAAGGCTGTGATGTCTGCGAACTGGGGTGTTACCAAGTACTGTCTGACAGGGCACCTAAACTTTTGCACACGCCGCATTTAGCATTTTCTTTTTTCAATCTGTTTAATTCAACAAACGAATAGCAACTGTGCATTAAAACTAAAAAAATGCGTTGTGTTGAAGTCCCTCCCCAAGTGCAGAGGTTGTTTTTTTTTTTTTTTTTACATAGAATATCGACAAAACATGCAATTTGGCCAGAGGTTCCCAAACTTTTACAGGCAACTGTATTTTACACCAGATCCCCCATGTCAGGTGAGCTGGAGAGCAGTAGCTCAGCTGACTTGAAGTCATGCCAGTTCTAACACCCACGCATCCACAACCACATGGTGCCCCTTCTCACTAAGAACATACACTATGGACACCACATAAAAAAAGCCATTTATTAATCCAGCCTCCCACTCCCATCCCACGCCTGCTTTAGTCCTTCTGAAGGGACACAGTTCAACAGCACTTTTGCACGACCAGAATAGAATGTGTGTGTGTGTGTGTGTGTGTGTGTGTGTTTTTTAAAGCATCTTCACATGCACCTACTGTGTCGCTCAGTTACTGCACTCATTTCAACTCCCTGAGTACTACCATACATTCACTGTGACCATGGTCTCCAGGGAGACCGTGGTTTTGGCTTTCTACAGCAGGACTGGTGCCATTACACTTCCCTCATCCTCCCTCCAAGTAGACTAGTCAAAATCAGTAGCCTAAACCATCCAGATCAAGTGGATATTTATTTGGGAAGTTCAGCAATCTCAAATTACTCAGTTCTCAGTCTATAACACAGTTGCTGTGATGCGGGTTAATTTTTTAGGCATCTCTTAAGACCTTAATCATATTTTAAAATCAGATATCCACCGCTGGTGCAAATAAATGCAACATTTCACATTTGAAAAAGGATGTCACTATTTCTGATGTTTTTATCTGTTGAAACTTATCAAATGCAGTCATCTATTCAAACATGTGTGCTGAAGGTCACAAGATTCATTCTCTTGGTCCACAAGTCACGGATTTGGGTTGCTGTTCAAGCCAACCAACTACCCACTCACCTGGGAACTAACACTGCTCTGCTTCCTATAGCTTCTCAAACTTAAAGTCCCTCAAGAGCCCCACTAATGCTTGAGCTGACACAGCCATTTCTATTTTTAACCAAGACTGATTTGTCCTTTAGTATTCTATAAATGGCACTAACCCAGTAGCTACTCTCTCAGCAGCTTGGTGCATTGTGACAGCTGCCCAGGGCTTCTTCCTGCCTTGGAGCCTTGTAGCACTTCCCCAAGAAGAAGTCTTATAGAAGCCCAGCATGAAGGTATGAGGAGAGTTTTGATGGCACGGCAGTCAGAAATGTGAGGTGGCTGAAGGTATTCACCATGGTCCCGAGCAAAGCAGAAACTGTTTTCTTGGAGTTGCTGGATATGTGAATTTGAGCAGCAGCAAAAATTGTGCACAATGAACACAGAGCCATTGTTCCATTACCATCACAACAAATCCACACTGGTCAACAGGTGCCATTTCCCTGCACTCTGATCTCCACAGCATTACAGTTAGCAGGCGGGAAACAAAGCAGAACGTGTTGCTGTTCAGTACCGCACATTATAGGAAACACAGTAATAAACCTGCATATTTTACCAAACAATCTTGAAAATTCTATCACTAACTAGCCACCCGGTGCAGTGTGTTCATAGGTAGCCTCTGTGGTGAAGATTTATGAATGCAGCTGCAGTACAATACATCCTGTATAATGTTCAGTTCCACATACCATTACTCTATTAGCATACACTCTCATGCAATACATCTTAAAATGTAAAGTTTGGTATACGGCATACAATCATTTATCTATTTTTACAGCTGGGTGATTTTACCGTTCCATTTAAGATGAGTACCCTGAAGGGCATGATGGCCGTAATGGAGATTTAAACACAGGTCCTTTGACTGCATTCCAGGTTCATTTCAAAGCAGTCTTTATTCCATTATGTATTTTTTTCAGTTGCTGTTTTTGATAGGGTTGGGGTTGGTTTAGCTCACCCCAACTTGTGTTGTTAAACAGTCTGATGGCATGCAAGTTTTTATTTTAAATTATATGTCTGTGCAGTTCCAAAGTCTATGTTTAGTAGGATGTAAAGGACAGGGCCTCTTTTTTCATGTTTTCAGCATGTGTTCCGTTTTAATACACAAGTAATGCAGGTCCAAGTCATAGATAGATGTGATGGCAGGTTGGCATTATTATATTCCACACACCAGACCCCAACACCTTTGGTCCATGAGCTCCACCTGCCATCTGTTCACAGATGGGTTTGTTCTGCCAGTGTAACAGGACTCCTGAAAAGGCCAGAGTCAGAGTTGAGCTTGGGAAGTTAGCTGCTCATAATAAATGGTCTTGTTGTGTCTCCTGCTGGGACAACAATGAAGACAGACAGCAAGCTCTGCCACATAACTGTTCCCGCCATCCAAGGAGCCCATTCCATCCTCAGTCGTCATGGCAATGAGCGTTGAGATAGAAAAGCAATCCCACTAAGGACTACTTTTTTCCACCCTAACAGCCGTCTCTGTTGCTGGGGAAGACTGAACAAAGATACCATTCCAGCAGTGCAGAATGTTCTAAAGAGATATTGTCCCAAGCTGGTTTCTGCTCCAAGTTTCAGTGAACACTGACAGCATCACTAACAAGCTCCCTGACTGTATCTGTCTGTCTAGACAAGACTCACACCTTGTTTGACACTGGTTAACACCGGCCTTGGGAGAAAAAGAACCAGTTTGAATAGGACTGAGGGCCAAACCACAGAGGCCCTGCAACTACGGGCTGTCTGGGAATCTTAAATGGGAACTCACTGGGCTTGGGTTGAATGCCATTTTTTACAGTACGACAATGAATCCTGATTTGCTGCTTACGTACCTTCTCTTTCTCACATCTTTGTACAAACAAGGGCTAGAAGGGCTTCCTCTGCTTTACTTCAATAATACACAGAAGAACAAAGGAAGTCTGGTTTTTCAACTCAGCACTGGGGGCATTTCCTGCTTCGTCCTGCTACAAATTAACTCACACAAAGCTCCAGTTTTCGTGATTTACCACTTTAAGCCGAATCACATGACAATCTTTCCAAAAAAAAAAAAAAAAAAGAATTGCAAGTCCAACAATTACTGGACATTTCATAAACAATACACAGTTCAAGCGGTAGCATTCTGAGCCCATTAACACTTTGCAAAGAGCAAAATTCAAGAGGTTGCGGTACACATACAGCCTTACAGGGTAATTTCACAATGCACATCTATACATCAGTCTCTTGATCTGCCGGCACCACTGCAGCAATTGGCGTTTTGGAGGGTGTGAGCAGTATGCAAACCCAGACACTGCACATCCTGTCTTCAGTCCTCCAGGATGTTCTACAAGCACAATGTTGTCAAGCCTTCTCTTTCTTTGTAAGCACACTGATTAAAACAAGCAGAAACACACACCTTTATCCCACACTGTTCAAATGAAGAAAAACAACGTGACAAATTTCTTGGCCAATGATCAATGATGTTTTTTGTGCATCGCTCTATGGCGCATTCCAGTGCCCTTTTACGTATTTTGTGTCCCCAAAGCTAATGTGCAGTGCTGTATTAGTTACTTAATCTATTCCATTCTGTTTAAGGTACAAGGACTAATAGGACACATATGACTGGGAATAACAACACTTAGATCCCTGCCTCAGTGCTATGGCTTGAAAGAAGTTATCCAATGATGGTGAAGGAGAAAGAGGAGCTCAAGTGAGGTCTGTGTGAGACGTGGCAGAGTGCAAGCCATCTAAGTAGCTACATTTTCCTACTTGACGTTTGCTAAGTGCAGGAAAACTTCCTCCAGGAAGGAGACTCAACAAGACCATTCTGTCATCACTTCCTTTCATCTTCTTTTTAGTAGTGTTGAACAGAAACACAGGAAAACACATTTTTGCACCTGTACCAAATAGATAACCAAAAATGTGCATCTAAAATTATAACTATAGCAATGCATATAACATGGTTCCTAAACATAGAATGTCCTCCAATTCCCAGCCAATAACAAAGCATCCATTAGGCATCAAACAGCACTGCTTTATACAAACTTATTCTCCCGATATTTGACGAATACGCCTTTTACATAAAATGGGGTGGCAATGTAATACAAAGGTAGTGGTTTTGCACCACAACTGCTATGCTGTGGATGTGAATCTGGCTTGGATTATGCACAGTGTTTCTAGTGAACTAATGCCTACAAAATTGCCTGCAGGGTATGTATTTGAGTGTGTGTGATTGTAGTGGACTGGTGTTTCTGAGAGGCTCCTAACCTCCCAGCAAGCCTGGAATGGACTAGTGGTTATTGACGATGGATGGATGGATGGAACGAAGAAAATTCACACAGCAAGATACATTTTTAGTTTACATATAGAGGGAAGAAGACAGTCCAAGGGGCAGAAGAGCCAACTGCAGATAAGTATAGCTGCAATACAGCCCGATTTACACAAACCAACCAACGTTACTGCCGCAGTACTGGGGAACTGTGCCAGTGCACTGCACAAACTGTGAAGGGGGGCCTTTCGATAGTTTCCAGGCCTGTGGGTCTGTGAGTGCTAATCCTGGGAGTAGTCAAACATCCTGCAAAGCATTCTCTCTACAAGTTCCCCAGGAAAAAAAAAAAAAAAAAAAACACACTTCCTTTTTGTCAAAGGCAGAGGTGCACTAGTCCCTGTCTTAGACTGCTGACTCAGGCCTGCAGTTCTGATGAAGAACCTCATTGCTCTTTGTGCTGACTCTTCTTTTCACTCACAAGCATACTTCAGAGTGCACTGGTTGGTTTATAGATGCTTCAAGAACAGAACTGAATCCAATCATAGAATTAAACGGTAAAGAATCTTTCAACATTAACTGCAAAAAAGCTTACAATGTATTTAAAAAACAGGTTTTGCCATTTCTTTATGAAAACTTGACTTCTTATAATCCATCCTTACTTGAGCATACACTGTGCAGTAAAACTGCTCTAAATAAAGAATTGTCTATGTTGAACCTAAGTGAAATCCATAAATGTTAATCAAAATCCCTGGAGGACACAGGTAATAAAGATTATGTAGAAAGCACATGAGGAAGTACACAAGAAGACTGGAAAGGATAGAGGTTTTTCCAAAAGACCGCAGAGTGTATAACAGCATCCACAGAGATCTGTTGGAGATGACAGCTCTCATGATGATTATTTCTAGCTGGTGTCCTCTTAAGAGCACTTAGCAACTTTTACTGAGATGTGACATGCCATGAGATGTACATAGCTTTGGATGAATGCTAGTTAAAACCAAAGCTGTCCAGTGGAATTATTAATGATGATTAATGGTCCTTCTGTAAAGCTTGACCATTTAGGTCCAGGGGGTTAATATTTGATATTTGACCTAAAATTAGAATTAAAATAGATATCACAGACTTTTTCCTAAAATGCCAAGAAAGATGTGAAGGAAGTGTGTTGAACATGGGAGTGTAATATGGGTGGTCCATGTGAATGAGCAATAACTGCCACTCTCAGTAGAATGCCTTTGAGGTGGTTTAACACATGATTCTCAATTCTCAATTTTTAGAGAGGGAACCTTATTTAACATACAACGAGGGCCAACGGGGGGGGGGTTCCCCTCAGGCAAACGTTTGAAACCAGGTAGGTGCCTTCAATCAAACCCACGGCCGTATTATTAGTTAATTCGCTGACACAAACATGATTCAGGTTAAAATTACCAAGTAAGCCCAATGGAAATTGTTGTGACCCCAGGTTGGGAATTCATGGTTTGACAGAGTGAGAGGATCAATACTGCTGAAATTGGCCCATTGGCACTGCTTACCAGAGCCTTTACCTCATCCACAGCTGTGTCATTTACCATACAGCAGACCTGTGAAAACTCTCATGAGCCACAGACACGAAAAACAAAATACACACCAGCCATCTGCATGGACATCAGCGGCCAACCTGTTAGAAACAGGTTTGATCCATTTGTGGATGTGCTGCAGAAACGCAGCGTCACTTTGATACGCAGACTGAATCAGCAGCACCTCACTTTTCCTTAAATAGCTTAAGCTAAATTTAAATTCCATTGCGGGCATTCTGTTGCACTGATCATAAGTGAAAGAACACATCCCAAATTATGCTTAAAATACTTTTAACAACCACTGTTACAGTCTGTCTCTTAGACATCTGAGGGTCTTTTAAACACTGCATTTAGAACACGTTAAAAAAGCAGTAAGATTATATGAGCTGTTGACCAGATAAAATATCCAATTTACATGAAACAGACGATTATTGCATTTGATGCCCTCTCTTCAGCTTAAGAACAGGGCAGTATGTTAAGCATTTAAAAAACTAAGTACATCTAAAACTGAAGAAAAAGCAAGGAGGAATCCATTCATCAGCATTTTACAGTTGCTGTCCTGGTCTTTGAATCTTAATATCAAGTTCTTGCCAAGTTCTGATTAATTCTATTTTGTTGCATCATCTGTCAAAAGACAGAAAATGGTTCGCTTTTTACAAATTGCCATAATTAACTTCCTGGGTAAACGGACATTTTTCAACTGATATTTATTTAATCAGAGAAAAAAGCAGAAACTCATTACTGTCAACTGCTTTGCTCATCAGGAAGAGGGCCATCTTAGAATGAGCTAAACTCACAGCCAATATCCCTGACATGGCTGAGACTCAGTGGTCCGTCACTCCAGGTCAGAAAGTGCACAGTGAGCGTCAACCTCCTAGTGTGGAAGATACTGGTGTAGAGACGGCATAACACCTAGACCTTTCGCACCACTAGTCATACTGAGTGCTCTGGAGTGTGATCCAGGAGCGCCTCTTCTCATCATTATGCAATTTAGTTGGTCTGTTTCATGAGTATTTCTTTACACTGCCTTCATCTGATCTCTTGTTAATAATGTAACAAAACAGCATGTGAAAATTATACTTTTAAATAAAGAAAATGAAACTGAAGAATCATATTCCTGATTGCTTAGCATGATTGTTATGGGTGGCTGCTACTTTACAGCACTTGGATGGTGCAGTGGGTCATGAGTTCAATCCCCAGGCAGCTTGTGTGACATTTGCAAGTTCTCCCTGTGTTGGCATGGTTTTCCTTTGGGTGCTCTGGGTTCCTCCCACAGACTAAAGACATTTGCTTCAGGTGGACTGGTGACTCTAAAACTGCACTTTGTGTGCATCTCCTTGCTCTGGTGTATAGATATTTGAATAGTTAATGGGAGTTTACTGTAGAGTATGCAGCATTTGTAAGTTACCTTGGATAAATGTGTAAGCAAAATACTACACAGTTGTCATTGTACATAAATGAATAAAAGCAAAAAACAACTAATTTGCTTTAATATGTTCCTACACAAATACAGTGGTTATACTATGAAAAATTTCATTTGTCATGTATGGTAAATGTGTATGATTCCTGTACCATTTACTTTTTTCACATAATTATTACCTCTTCCATTAAAAACAAACCAATTTAATAGATGCTTTATTAACACAGCAGATTTGCACACTTTGTGCAACTTTGCAGCTCATTCCCTGCTGTGTATTGTGTGGTATTTGCAAGTTACCATGGCATAACCAACTGCTTAATAGACTGGTCTCAAAAACTGCCCCAAGCAAACTGTGGTACGTGTGCCAAGTTCAGACTTATGAAAGTTCGGTCTCACACTGTGAAGAAAAGGGCGATCAACTTTGGCTCAACCCACTGCTGTTTTTTACCACAACATTTACCATCTCAGTCACAAGTCATCAGCATCTTATACATCTTATGCCACCTCTTCCATTATCTTTCATCACTTGGTTTCTACTTCTTACGCTCCCAGTCAAATGAACGCTGGCGAAAGTCCACTCCCGATCAGAAATCTTACGGAAAGAATTGAGGACAATAATGACACTGGTTTTACCTCAGCCTGTATCCACTACCAGATAAACTCTTCTATGGCTTGGTTACCACACTAAAGCTTTCAACAATATTTTCTAAAGGATGGCATCAAATACTGGGGTCAGCTGGAGTATTCTTTTAATAGCCCTTCTACCAAATATTTCTTCCCAGTTTGATGTCAGGCAAGTTAGATTTTCGATGGAACAAATCCATATTTCTGTCTGAAGCAGCAGGACATCTCAGTTCAGCTACAAAAGAGGAATATTTACCCAACTCAAATTCTCATAAACACTTTTAAATTCTCATAAGTGTCTCCTTTTCCCATTAAATAAGTGCCATTCATCATTTTGTTTTCATACCATAAAATCAACCGCTTAAAACTGCAACACTGTTAAAACCTTTCATCTGGTGGCAAAACACAACAGACACAGGCACTGCTCCCAAAAAGACAATGAAAAGACTTCTGTCTCCTACACACACTTAGATATTGCTTAAAATTTCAAACAAACAATGAGATTTTGTAAAAGTTATTCAAAGAAAACTTGAACTGCATGTCAGTATTTACATTTAAATGTTTACATTTGCATTTATGCATTCAGCAGATGCTTTTCTCCAAAGGGACATTGAAATCAGAGTAAATAAAACTGCATTCAACTCAGTGTTGAGCAGCAGGTATGAAATAATGTTGATTCTGCCTCACGATTGCTTACATGATGATGAAACACACTGAAGGCAGCACAGTAACACTTGTCTCCTGTGGTTCTTCCACATCAGGACTAGTTTAGTGCTGCGTCAGTCACAGTGGGTCAGAGAGCATCGTCTGACTGCAGGTGCTACGAATGAAACGGGGTCAATGCATGGCCACTGATGTGGGACAGCGGCTGTGGTGCAAGGGCTGGTTTTCAGATAAAGGCCTTTAAATGTAAAATTTTAAATGCTATACACTGAACCCGATTTCGAAGCATGAACACGTTCCAAACTCACCAGTGTGACTAAACTGAACAAAGTACAACACTCTTCATTTGTCTTTAAACATCAACTTGTATTATGGCATAATACCATGGATTTAATTGTAATGTGCTAATTTCATTACCATTTTAAAGGAATTTAACCTTCAAACATTAGTAATACACTTAGTTAGTACTAGTACATAAAATTCTCACTACAGATATTACATTTCTTCTCAGATATAAACTCCACTATTGTATTTTTGTAATCGTACATGATATATTATTAGAGTGTTAACATTTATTAACTGGCATGTTGCATGTACTTCAAAAATTGATACTGTAGACCATTTAAAATTTGAATTGATTCTAAAAGTAGAGATGTCCTTTTTAGAATTTAATCTCTATATCTGTAAAGCTCAGTATCTGTTTGTTTGTCTGTTTTTCCTACAGCACAGCTTTGTTTTTGAAGTCATAGACCTAGCTTGGCATATAGGGATATCTTACTCCAAGTAAGGTTTTTGCACAGTCTCTCATACACACACACACACACACACACACACACACACACACAGACACCACATAGTGACAAAAGAGTAATAAAGTTCAGTGACATTTTGTTATTATTTTCCCTTTACCACCATACTACAACTGGCACGTCTGTTGCTCCATACGGCATATGCATGTTCAGCATTACTAACACTGCTTATGTAGTAAATGCAACCATTTTAAGAATAATACAGTTTGGTGATATATAATGTGTTATTACTTCCTACTTTCTGAGCCCAGCTACTCTAAGTAACTCAACTAGTCTTTATAATAAGAGGAGGAGTCGGCTGCATCACGTCTCTAGGTCTGCGAAGCCAAGCCATTTTCTCCGAAAAACTTTCATGGAGGCTATTCTTTCAGCATCAGCAGGTTGGACATTTTAGGTTTTTTGTCCTTAACTTTATTACCTCTTCATCTAGCCAACATAAACACCACTTCCCTTCACAACCCAAATACCACTTCCCATCAGTTACTCCATTGTAAGTGCTTCTATGTGCTTTGTAAGCTCATTAGTTTGCCACTTGAAACATTTTGCCAAATATTTTGAAATCTGAGACTTCATCCTGTGGAGGGGTGAATTATTAATGCAAAAGAGGTGTCAAATAAAAGTTAAAACTTAAGAGTTAATGGTTTTTGGTGAACAGTCAACTGATCATTGAGACTTAGTGAGAATCTTGGTAGGGCTACCGGAATACCGATACCTTGCACTTAACCATACAGTGACTAGTTAGATGCTGTACCATTGAACCACTGGCACCAGTTAATAATAACAACTCACTAGAAGTGTCTCAGACATACAGCACAAAGCCACAAGTCTTCTACATATCACTACAGCAGCATCAGAAAGGAGATTTTTGCTGCATTTATGACACCTGGGACAGTTTAGTTCCAAGTTCTGGGAAGAAAAAAAACATGCATACAAAAATACAGTAATTTGATGCTACTGCTGAGAAACATGTATTTTGTTTCTGCCCTTAGTTCATTTGGTTCGTCAGGTCTTCCCAGCACATACCCAATGGCAAAATGTACATATTTTTTATAAACCTGGGATTAAATAGCCCTGAAATACTGCAGTAATGCTACTGAATTTTTAAATTTGAATTTTTTTTTTTTTTTACATTTGTGCAGTTATGAACACACACTGATATCCTGTTGCGCTCACAAACACACAATTCTCACAATATCTGTTTCTTCCCACTATTAAATGTTTGACCTCATCCCTTGTAGTTATGCCTTTTCACTTGATCACAGTGATGATGTGCAAATGAATGAAGGCATGTTTCCATGGTTGTTACCATGGTGACTGCACTCACCATACAGAGCACTGTGATTGGTTAGAAACACACTTAAGGCAGTAGAGGGAGTAAGAGGTAGAGAGTTACTTCAACAAGACACTGATTTCTCTTGACAGTTTACCCAGCAAAGGGCATCTGTCACCCAAGTGACCAGCGAAGAGGGGTAAAGGGGCACCCAGGGGTGGGAATGCCCGTTCGTATCGAATGGATGTCCCAGATTCACAGCACTTGGGTCACACGGGGATATCAGAATCAAAGATATTATTAATGTCAGGAAATACAGCGTGTCTCCTAGTATGAAAACTTTAACCCAGACAACTTCAACTTTTTTTTAATTAATCAGAGCACAAGTGTCACACCCCATGTGAGATATCTACGCATGATAAAAATCAATACTTCATACAATGATAATGTTGCCATGTCCTTTAACTGCCACAAAAAGGAGGTTCTCTTAAAAAAATTTAATGACAACATTCTTTGAAAATTTGATTACCACGAGAAGGAGATCAGAGTGAAGAGAACACTCTTAGTTCTCTGATGTAGATGAATTCAAAGATGAAACAATAAATATGCCCATTCTTCACTTTTCAATCAACAGTAAAAGATAAACAATCATTTTTAAGATAACTAGTGGCTGACTGGCTTTTTGAGGAAGGGGGGGTATTGTTAGAGGTATATTCTGGCTTCACATTTTGGGTTCTGATCTCTCTCTGTCTGCCTATCTCTTTTTTCCAGCTTTCTATCACACTGGGTCAAGTGCTCCAGGTAGAGTTGCCCCTGACAATTTGCCAGGCTGCATAAATGGGGCTAATATTAAGAGAAAAACTGAGTTTCCAACTAAATTTTTCACTGGTGATACCACTATAAAAGCATTGTGCTGTTCTACTGATGTGGTCTCCATTCAAACTTTGTGATCTGTAAAACGTATACTAACTATGCACACGTACATTTTTTTTTCATATTATATACTTTTATACTAGTACTTGGGAGATTCATAAACTATACTAACTTTTGACATTCTAAACCAGCTTTTATCAACAAAACAAGTTTACATAGAAACCTGTGAGGCATGTACCTATTATAAGAAATAGCGGTTAGATACAAATACAATACACTGTAAAATGTGCAGACCCTTATCTGGTGAAAGCTGAGCATATTTACACTTTCTGTTGTGAAATTAGACACGTCAGGACAGCATTGGTCCAGTGTTATCAGTTTGCTCCTAAAACGAGTGTCAGCAACATGTTTAAGGAGCACAAACACAGGTGCGGGAGCTTTCCTGAGAAACGGTTCAGTTAGGGTTCAGTCAGAGCAATTTCCTTTTAGTTTGCCCAGAACAAGTGCATTTCTTACCCCATGCAAAGGCATCAACAAAAGAGCAAATAATATATTCAGCAGCTATCCAGATGAAGGGATTTTAATATTCAACAACATCAACGTGTGAATCTGTGATTTACTGCAACCTGATGTTTCATTTTGTCGATGATTCAATTTTATGTGAGAAGTGAAAAAAGACTAAAAATCTGTTAAACTGTTACTACAGTACCCAGTACTCAGTACCTTGTCTCACACAACGTGAGTTCAGGGTGGCCTCCAAACTACCATAACAGATCTGCTGCATATTGTATGGTGCCTCTGCACCTGAGGGGACCCCTATGAATAAACCAGCATAGGTAACTGACACCACAGAGGCCTCCGCACATGGATGTCTGTAAAAGACACCTTTTCAGATGCATGTTAACACTGACTTCATTATATAGTTGTAAGCTAAAAAGCTGTTAAGTTACTTTGAAGATGTACTGAAGATGAACAGTTAGATATTTAGGCTCCAGATTTTTTTAAACATTTTATATATATATATATATATATATATATATATATATATATATATATAAACACAGATTATCCTCAAAATAAAAGACCAGCCTACACGAAACCGTCAGCTTCGTGTGTTTCTTCCCTGTTCCCATCAGAACTGTTTTATTAACAGAATTGTGAAATGGAGTCTTGTCTGTTCCCAGACAAGAAAATCATGTGGTAAACAGGATTTCTTCTTTAAATCGAAATCCAAAATTCAGATTATTTATCTTGCACTACAGATCCGACCTAAATAAGCTTTTGTTCGTCTAAAAAACAACTGATAATGAATCTTCTACAGTTCTGGGTGGTCTGTTACTGGGGGAAAGTGTGATTCGAATATTTCCAATTTGCAAAGACGTCAAAAAGCGCTCATTCCTTTAAACGATGTATAACAAACTAGGGTGTAAAACATTAGCTGTGCAATTTCAAATTATGACTGTATATAGTTTTCAAAGCAAACGCATAGTCAGTGTACGGAAAAGGCTCCTCTTCATCGTGAGGATCATGAGGATCGCCACGCTGTCCGCAAACATGCTGTTTACTCACGTATCTGCTGATAAGGTCCCGCAAAGCGCTCATGTCCATCCTGGCGGCCGCTGGTTCACCTCCTAGACACGCTGCTCTCCGCACTCACAGTCATCGATGCCCTCTTTCACACACGCCGATCACCTGTGAATTACACGCACGGCGCCGCACACTCGCGCCCTCATACTTTTCCTGCTCATTTGTGTATGAATGAGTGAAGGTTGTAACGGAAGAGGTCTGTATTCTCCTCAAGCTGGTCTTGATTCTAGTGGAGCCCCTCGGCTGGTCTTAGCACGGTGCCCGGTACCCGTCTCTCTAACTCCCCGGTACCCGTCTCTCTGACTCCCCAATCAGGACTCGCGCCACTCGGTGAAGGCGAAAGCTGTCCGCTTGGCGGGGCGCGTCACGAGCGCCTGGAGCGCGAGCGCGAGCGCGTGCGCGTCCCCGCGTCACACCCACCAGTAGCGGCGGTCGTGAAAGTTACAGTTTTCGACGGGTAGATGCACCGTTCCCGCAGGTAGTGTTACTAACAGGTAAAAATAAACCATTTGACTGTTAGATCAGGCGCCTGGTCTCTTTACCAGACTGTGCGGGTTTTTAGTGGTTGAACCGAGCGATTTACCGAGTATTTTTTTTTACAGTATTATGGCTTAGTTGAACAATTTTAAACCATACACGATGATCAATCATACAAAACTGCCTATTAAAATAAAATTTAATTTTGCTGTTAAACTCGGATAGTAGTAATATGTTTAGTTACGCACGATTTACATTAAATGAGTAATATCCCGTCCCCGCCAGGCTCTTGTGTAGCGCCCGGCTAGCTCAGTCGGTAGAGCATGAGACTCTTAATCTCAGGGTCGTGGGTTCGAGCCCCACGTTGGGCGGTGTGTTCCTTTTGACAGAACTCCAGTCTCACGCGTGTGTTCATGTGAAATTTGGAAAAACACGTTTATCAGCGATACAGAAGATATTATTTGGAAATGTATTAGACATGGACTCAGGGTCTTTTTATCTGCACAAATGCAATGCACTATTTGTATTGTACACTGGCACTGTGTACACATTTGTATTGTACACTATTTGTACTAAGTATAGCATCTAAATACGGAGACTTCGCTTTCGTTTATTTAAGGTTGTAAGGTTTTGCAATCGTGTTTTGAAAAAGTTTCCCTCGCCCAACGTGGGGCTCGAACCCACGACCCTGAGATTAAGAGTCTCATGCTCTACCGACTGAGCTAGCCGGGCTATATGACGACAGCCGTCTTGGTGGCCATAACCACCATACTTTATCTTGAACAAGGGTATGTTAAATTTGAATTTTTTTAAATCAAAATATCAAGATTGTAAACATCCAGCAAAATGATTTGTTTTTAAACATAACCGTGCACCGAATCATTACGTGGATCACTTTATGATAAATGATACTAATGAAAGTACTTACACATTAGCGATGAAACTAGAAAAAACGTCGTTAACACTTTAGCATAAACATATACGTATGTGCGCTTTCATCTTATTTTAATTTATCCGCGTGACTTAATTCCGCCAGTAACACAAACTCCCCTCTCAGCAATCGGAAGGCACAGAGGTCGCGACTTAGGGGAACACGGGACCAAAAAGGGGTTCACGCATTAAACGAGAAATTGGAGTAACTGTGTTATTAAGTAACCCGTTAAAACAAAATAAACGGGAACTTTGTTTCGCATCATTAAACGACGACAGACAAAATAAATCCAGTACAGTAAATATAAAGAGTGAGTAACTCTCCGGTCCCCGTATCTCGCTTATTATTTGCGTTGTTAAATTTGTAGAATCTCGGAAGGTTTAAGGAAATCAGGATGACTCCCTCCGTCAGACCTTCGTACTCCATTCTGGTTTTCACTCGCACTATTCAGGATGTGTACAGTGTTTATCGGTGCGAAGTAAGTTGTTTCCACTACGCGGTATGATGTTTCCAAAAGGTACGCTCGCCCAACGTGGGGCTCGAACCCACGACCCTGAGATTAAGAGTCTCATGCTCTACCGACTGAGCTAGCCGGGCTGGCACGAGCAGAGCGACTCTCCACTCGTTAAGTCCTAAAAAAGAATAGTGTTATTTTTAATATATTTTTTTCTTTTTGCACTATTTGTTAACCTAGTACTGAGCGATTTCCCGATTATTTTTTACAGCGTTAAGCCGCCTGATAAAATAAAAAAAGCACTATGTCTGTTAAACTCAGGCAGTGTTCATGTTTCTCGCATATTAGTTTTAATAAAAAAGCGGATGTTTGTTGTGCTGTAGAAGCACCCACACACAAAGTTAGACGTAATAAATGTTAATAGATAACATAATAACTTAGTATAAAAACTTCGATAAACACGGACTGGGCTGAAACTTTCTCTTTCTTTTGTCGCCCACCCGCGAAGCATTTAAGTCCGTTTTTGGCAGGACTCGGACCGGTTTCGGTCTGAAACACGTGGTCGAAATAATACAACCAGTTTGAAGCAGAGGTTAAAAGAAAACACATGAAAGCGACTACTTTTGGTTGCTGTTTAATGAATAAAACAGGCCAGATTTTTTAAGCAACCTGAGATACATCCTACAAAATGAGGTCTTTTATTTCATGCACGACCTGTGAGATTTCAAACAGTATTTGGACCCACAACAAGGACACCACCCAGTACTGTTTGTGAATAACTTCACCTCCTACAGAGTGACACCTTTTATTTGAAGGGTAATTTGTAAGGTGTCAAAATAACTAGGGTGAGAGTTTCAGTTCGAACCTTTTCATCTGATGCAAATCGTGTGGTTTTTCAGTCTGGTTTTAATGGAGAAAGCTGTAGAAAACCCCATACAGCATTGGCCTTCAGGCCTGCACAGTTACTGTATTATAGGGGGGAAATGCGGCATGACAGAGTATGAAAGCAAGTGGAGTTACAGCCTACAATGTAGCATCTTTTCTTTGACGTATGATCAGGAGTTTTGGGGGGTTTGGATCTATAACGGCAGAATATGTCAAGTTGTAAAGTAAAACTTGTAAAGGTTTGAGATGTTTTTGGATTCTCGAACGGGTAGAATATATCTCACAGGGTTACGTCTCAGGGTTCCTCAGATACACTTTTCAACTATAGTACCATAAATTAACAATTTGAGCTTGAGAACCAACAGACTTCCACCCAACAAAGTGAGACCACCCATTTCTGACCTAACTTTTAGGGTTTCAAACTGGTTTTGGATGCACAGTAGGGCATCTTGCTATACAGTGCAAGGCCAGTACACCTAGAATCTTCTCTGCCCTCTCCCTCCTCCTCCTTTGCCATATTAACCATCCACTGCAAAATTCTCATATTCCCTGAGCGACAATTCCACCAAAAACGTTCCTTCATTCGTTCCAGATTTTCTGATCTCTAACTTGAACAGGACATCCCATCTTAAGCCCATGGTTACACTACATGGAAACAGACCCAAACTTTGTGGAGTAAACTTCCTCAACAGCGACATGAAAGACTGATATCAAATTAGAGGAAATGTTCGGTCGCGATTATTTGCAGCTAAAGATGGTGCAACCAGATGCTGAGTCTAAGGGGGCAATAACTTTTTCACATGGGTAAAAAGTTTCAATCACTGTGTTCCTTAAATAAATTAAGTAATAATTCAAACACCGTGTTATGTGTTTACTCAGGTTCCCTTTGTCTGTTGTGACAATTTTTGTGACAATCTGAAACCACTCAGTGTGACGAATATGCAAAAAGAGGGGAAATACTCTTTTAGAGCTTTACAGGTATATTTTCTGCATGTATTATTTTGTATAAAATAAAAATTTGGTACATTTGAATAAACATTTCATTTTGTTATGGAAAGTAGTGTGTCTGTAGGGTTTTTTTATGGTTGTGCAATATGAATTTGTATTTATTTGTTTGGTTTGTCTCTCACTGGAGTCTAAACTTAGCCATTGGATGTGCTTTAGAAATGAATTGTCTCTCCTTTTGTTCTTTTTGAATTTAATTAGCTATTTTAATGAATAGTTTTAATTTTGAACTTCAGATGGGGAAAAATGTGATGTAAGTGACTTTGATTGTGGGTGGTATTTCAGAAACTGCTGCTCTTCTGGGATTTTCACACACAACAATCTCCAGAGTTGACACAGAATGGTGTGAAAAACAAAAAAATATCCAGTGAGCTGCAGTTCTGTGGGCAGAAATGTCTTGTTGGTGAGAGAAATCAGAAGAGAACAGCCAGACTGGTTCAAGCTGACTGGAAGGTTTCAGTAACTCAAACAACCACTCTTTACAACAGTGCTGGGCAGAAAAGCATCTCTGAATGTATGACATATCAAACCTTGAGTCAGATGAGCTACAACAGCAGAAGACGACATCAGGTTCCACTCCCGTCAGCTGGGAACAGGAAGCTGAGGCTACAGTGATCACTGGCTCACTGAATCTGGACAGCAGAAGATTGGAAAAATGTCACATTCTGATGAATCTCAATTTCTGCTGTGACATGGAGATGGTAGGATCAGATTTTGGCATAAACAGCATGAAGCCATGGGCACAACCTGCCTGCTGTCAACAATTCAGGCTGGTGGTGGTGGTGTAATGGTGTGGGGAAGGTTTTCTTGGCACACACTGGGTGCCCTAATAACAGTCCAGCACCATTTGAATACACAGCCACAAATCAGACATAATTTACCTGTCTTCTAATGGCTACGTCCGGCATGATGATGCGCCGTGTCACAAAGCACAAGTCATCTCAGACTGGTTTCATGAACATGACAATGAGTTTAGTGGCCTCCCCAGTCACCAGATGTAAATCCAAAAGAATACCTTTGGGATGTGGTAGAACGGCAGATTGGCAGCATCGGCGTGCAGCAGACAAATCTGCTGCAATGGCATGATGCAGTCATACCAACATGGACCAGAATCTCTAAGGAATGTTTCCAGCACCTTGTTGAATTCATCTCATGAAGAAATCAGGCTGTTCTAGCTGGTAGTAGAATGGTGTTCCTAATAAAGTAGCCAGTGAGTGCATAAGTAACATACTTCTGATTACACTTAATAGATCTACGCTCGCGCAAGCATTTGATGGCAGTGGCACCTTTACGTCAGCCCAACCCACACTGTCCACCCATTACTGATACCAACAAAAGCACACAGAGGAAAGAGCTTGGACAATTATTTGATTTGTTTTCCCTTATTTTAGCCACCCCGGAATTCTAGTACTATGCTTTTTTTAATTCCCCAAAATCACTTGGTTTGACATTTTGTTTTAATATTGTGGTCTCTAATGATACAGGAATAAACTAATAATGCAGTCAGAATTTCAGCCAAAACTTTATTCGTTGTAACATCCATGAACAGCAGTTCATCTCAGCAGGACTGTAGATGTATTACAATATATTTTTAGTACTGAGTACAGTGAGGTCAGGGACACCAGAGGCTTGATGAGATTCTAAGATGTTGACTGAGGAGCTCTCTGTGATCCACATGAGGAGAGCATAAGACTGGCTGACTGCGTAATAGTAGTTTCTGTGTGGACAGGATCACGATTTGAGTTTAAATATGTTTTCTCATAAGGTGTTTCTCCTAAGAGTCTCCGTTATATGTGGTAAACATGCAGTTTGTTACAGTAGTGTTATTTTCTCAGTGAATTTGAGATTCTTTTTTCTAATTACAGTTGCAATAGAGTAAAATTCAAGAGCGTTTTTGTAGTACGAGTTTAGTTGTGTCGGAAATGTCTATGGCGTATCTGGTAAACTACAACTGTCGCTCACCATTTTCAATCTTACTATTCAAAAATTCACTTCTAGGACCTTTGAATATTTCTACCTAAATAAGGATAAATTAGGGGAAAAAAATTACTTTTTGATTAACCACAAGGTGGCAGTATATTCAAACGTTTTGAAACGCATTAATACTGCAGGCTGGGTTGCATTATGTATACAGTGGAGAGGAGTCTTCCTCCCGTCATATACACTGCTAGGCTTAGTAGAGGAAAGAAACATCTGCCTTTTTGGAAATGAGTCTTCAGCCATCATTACGTCTTGTCGTTTACATGACTGTCAGACAACGATATCCGGGTGGTTTTCCTCAACGCAATGGCAGTCAGACAGGAGCATATTCATACTTAACAGACTAAGAGACAAACACACCACTAAATCAGATGAGAACCTAAGCACTGGTACAATGGCACTTACATGTAGCTCACGGGACATGTTTACACCAGGCAAACCTTGATCCTGAATGACTCTTAATCTGCAGCTTTGTAAAATAGAAAATATGGAGACCTAGGTGGTCCTCTGATGGATATCTCAGTTCCACAGCAGTTACCTGGCTTTCTCCTGAAGGGTCTAAATGCAGCTCACCAATTCAAAACCTGAGAGTCTCTTGACAAGAACCAAGGGTAGTCAGCACTCTGTCCACATGTGCAAGACAGGTGAGGCCTTGCACTGGTGCAGCGGGGTTCTGCTTATCCTTGTTGGGCCTCACCCTCTTCCCTGAGAAAAAGATGGAATTTAAATGCAGCCATGTGTCACTTCATCACCCTCTTCATCACTCGCCTGTGTGTGAGATTGATTACTCTGGTGGATAATCCTGCAAAATTGCCAGCTGTGCTCCCATCTCTCGCTCTCTCTCCTGCAAGTAAACCTGCATGTATGTCTTGCTGAAGCGTGCGAGCACATGCACACACACGAGCATTCTCCTGAACGCTCCTCCTGATGTGTGAGCTTGCAGATATTTGTCATTTCCCTCCCCGTTGGTCTCCCACTGGTGTGTGCTCTGCAGCACTCTCTCCGGTCCTGCTTCACACTGTTACAGCAGCGTCCGCAACGCCGGTCTCTGACGCACGGCTCGCAAGATCTGTCACACACAATCCTCTTTGTCCTGAGCATGATGCTCTGGCTGAAGATGGAGGAGAGGGATGCGAAGAAGTTGGCGGAGAGGCTGAATGCAGTGATCCTGGCCACTGGTAGGAGGAGCAGCCTGCCTATTCTGTTTCTAGCTGAGCTGTGTTTTGGTTACGTTCTGGGACACTCAACCATGCGTGTCTGATGAATAGGAGTGTGATAAATGTTTTAAGATTAAAGCATCTGAGTGATACATGATTTGGTTAATGTCCTGCTTTATTTTTTCCCCCAGTTTTATGACTTGCTTAACACAGCATAAAATTGTTCCGTATAAGATTGTAAAATTATGTAACGCTACATAAAATTGTGTGCTCTGTATCAGTTTTATATAGGAATCAGTCCGACGTTTACGAAAATGTATGAACACTCACACTTCCACTATTGCTGAGCCTTGCAGATGCTGACGGAAGACATTAATGGAATGTGACTTTGGAAGCGACTGTGTAGCTCAAAAATAGACATTTCCACATAAAATGTCATTTTGCGTTTAAATTGTTTGTTAAATTAATTTCCATGTTTAAAATAAACCGTATTTCCACCATTTGTAAACGTTTTAATTCTAAGTATAAACCTATTATTATAATAATTATTATACTAATAATTATTATTATTATTACAAAAATAATGTATACAAACAAATTAATACAAATAATTATTTACTTTTAAGTGCTAACACTTTTTTTTTACTGAATTTCTTTCTCTTTCTCACATACAAACATGACAGTGCAGAATTCTTGCCCCCATCAGTATTGGTTCTCTTGCATTTTTGTGGGATGTCTTTGCCCTCCTGCTTCCCCACTGATCTGCCTGTAGGTGGAGGTTAACAACTGACTAATATGATGTGTCACATTGTATGCAGTTTATCAAGAGCTTGAAGTGGGTCACCCTGCGCCTTTGGTACTATTGTACATTTTCCACTTTAGGTATTTGCTGAAGACTAATCTTTGCCAGCATAGTAATAGGAACTCACCTTGTAGACTTCTGCACTTGTGCGATTCCACTGGCTGTTAAACTTGTCAGAAATAGGACAGATGTTTTGTGTCGTGCTGCAGAAAGGGCTTTAAGGGTGCAGAATGACAAAAAAAAAATCCTGAAATCATCTGAAGTTAATCTGCAATGATGTTAGAAAATGTAAGAAACAAACTCAGCCATGAGATCATTCATTACTGTTCACTTCTGCAAATATGTGGGTTTATATAAACTGAAGATGTAAGGTGAAATACGGGACTTTATGTTTTCAGATCTCACTCGGGCATACAGGTGAACTCTGGAGAAATGTAAACATTTGGATGTTTCAGTCTTTTTATGAAAACAGCTCTGCTGAACCCGCAGTTGCTCCTTTGTATTGGTATGGGTTACAATGCTATGTTATATATACAAACTGAGTTATCTGGCCTCACCTGGGTGAGAAGGTGGAAAAATAAATATTAATAACACCTTATATACATTTAAAAAACTGTATTATATTTAAAGTGGTTGCATTTAGTACATAAGTATCATTAGTGCTATCAAATAGGGGAATAATGCAGAGAAAGGTGGAAAGTGGAAAGGTGAAAAGTAATAACCAAACTGCCATATCACCAAAATGTATCATTCTTATGTCACTAATGTGTCCAGTACCATGTTTCTGTCTGTATCATATAATTGCTTATTGATTTCCACATTTTCACTTTGTGCAGATTCTACAGTTTAACTCCAGCTGCACATGCGTGTGCGAAGTGGCCTGTTTGTCCTCATCCTGGACAATTCAGTTGGAAACTGTCTGGAGGCACATATCACTAACTGTTGTAGTACTGTGTTTGTGTATGTGTGTGTTTGACTACACAAAAACTTCAGTTACGGTGAGGAGTACCAACGTGCCAAATTTCAGTTCTGTGGCTTGAAAAACAGTGATGCATAAAAAAAACAAAGAGACAAACAGACTGAACTTTATAGATTCAGAGGTGCTGAAAAGACTGTTTCCAAGGAAACATAACTTGTTTGTACGGCAGATTTTTGGCAGTACACGATGGCTCACTGAAATGGTGAAACAGAAGAATTGTTTCCTGGGAAAAGGGTCCTAGTGTGTCACGTGAGACTACTTACGTGCTGTTTGCATACTCTAATCTGTCATACACACTTCAATGTGCAGTGATTACCAAGGCCACCTAAGCTCTGCGTGATCCATGTCATCATTAGACAAGTAAATCTGACAGGATTATCATGTTAAAATCTACTTTGCTTCTGCAGTGTTTTCATTTCTGAAGCAGGTATATGGTTGCTATGCGGATTGTGACCATACTCCCCCCCCCACAGGCATCTTGCATTAAACCACAATCCTGAAATAAATAACCTCAAAAGGAAGAAGCTCGCAGACAAATTTCATTCCCTTCCCTTTTTTCTTTCCCTACTTCCAACACTTTAAATTCCACAACAGTAAAGTTGCCTTTGATGACTGTCAGCATGAAGTGTACTAGAGTGACACTGTGTCACCGCAAAGTGAAAATCAGTTAGATTTTTTACATTTTTTATAACCAAGAACTGGAAAAAGTGGTCTCCTGAAACATCTCTGTCAAATACTTTCACCAGCTGCCTTGCCTGTGTTGATTGTATCTTCATAAGGCACAGGCAAGAAGAGGGGGGCTATCAGTCAGGTGCCTTCCTGCGTGCTGCTGTGTTTCCACCTCCCACCAGCTTAAAACTGATATTAAAGGAAGGTCATTGGTTACCTGGGCACAGTAAACACAGACTTTTACAGACCTTTAGTTCAGCGACTTCTTGTCCAGGAGGTGGGGGTAGAAGGGTATTTTTGTGCTGCCAAATTGGTATTGGTAGGTTGCCAGATGGTATTGCCATTCGGAGTGAAAACAGGACATAAAAGCTAATTTTATGCAGAAAGAACAAGGCTCAGTCACACAAGAAATGTGCTTTGTGACACCAACTTGTAAATACACCATCGAAGATAGAATTTACTGAAATGTCAAAATTTAGCGTGTGTTTAGCATTACATTTTATCTTCATCAAAGCACTGGCACGGATCAGTCTGAAATGTAATTTTGAGCTCGCTGCCAGATGCGAGAATAACTCAAATTCTGCTTAATATCTCGTAGTCCTGTGAGAGGACTTGGCAGAATTATTGCCATCATTCCATTTTCCTTAGTCAGCAGACAGACACCTCCCATTGTGAATATCTGCTCCCTGCCTGTTCCCCCCACTTTACTCTGTAGTTGAGAAGGAGATGATGCTGCAAATTTATTTTAGCTGCCCAGCTGTTCACCAGCAGCTGACAATCATTATAACTGTGGGTTTTACACCTGAGCCGTTGTCCCTTTAAGATTTTATTTTTTCCATTCTCTGTGCATTTGTCAGTGTTCAATATTGCGGCAAACGTTCCCAATTATGGACTTATGCGTGCAGGATCCATCTCAATCCCTGCACGTGGACATGCTTGTGTGTGTACGTAAATGTAACGCGGGTGGCCCCGCCGCCCTCTGCAGCTCAGGGCTTTGACAGGATTGTCCCAGGTGACTCGGGCAGATCCGATTGGGAGCACAGGTGGTGGCCGGCGCACAGCCACCTGCAGCAGGTGCGTGGCCAGGACAAGCACAGCAGAAAGCCCACAGCGACCACATTCCATCAGGTCTTGCAGATCTGATATCCTGACGAAGTAAATGCGTTCCACGCTTTTTCAAAAGCAGAGCTCCGAAGCTTCCGCATGCAGCATAGAAGTCGGCAGGTGTATGGGCCACATTCGTGTGCATGCAGTGTGCAAGTACATATAAAGTGCATGATAAGTAGATAGTTACAAAGATCAACGCTGTTCTGTGTGTGCAGTGCAGGCAAACGGTTCTGATGCTGCCAGCTACGCATGAGAGATAACAACAGATTTTCAGAATGTTCCTTACGAAAACCAGCAGAAATTTGCATTTAAGTTTCAAACAACTGTATGTTCATCAGTCTTATCAATATTTTGGATTTCTGTAGACAGACTAAAATGACAAACTCCAACAGCTTTCTGGTATCTGTGATTGCTAGGGAAACTTATCACTGTCAAACATCTCGTTGACAATGAAGTTGGAGCAAAAGAACTTAAAAAAAAAAACACCCACTCGAATAAAATTGAAATTAAAAGAAATGAAACGTTTAGAATTTTCATGAAAATTCTGTGTGGCACCTGACTGCCTTTCGAAACCAAGCAGTTTTTCACAAAAAGTTGTGACCTTGTTTTTGAGTGGACCTCAGTGCTCGTCTTCTCTCGTCCTCTCTCACTTATGGTCCTTGCATTGACATCGTTCACCATCTGAATTTTTCAGTCCTTCTCCTCCCTCCACCACCTTCCTGTGGTAATTGGATGCTGCCCATGCAGACGTTTGAAGTCGCCCATTTGATTTCGTTCCTTTTTCTCGGTGGGTCCTCTTCTGTGATGAATTATTCCACACAGGTCTAAAATAAAAGTCAGACAGGGCTGATGGTTTTCAAAGTGGCTACCTCCTCTGCTCTGTCTCCCAAAGGCCCCTCTGTATGTTCTGCTGAAGGCTGCCCACTGGCTTGGGCTTGCTCACCCTTCAAAGGGGGGGGGGGGCATCCAGGGGTTGCCTCAGGACTCACTGTAATCTTACACACCACTTCCTGGTGATTGATTTTGCAGAGTGGGAAAGCATGTGACTGTGTATGTGTGCATTTGACAATGAGACAAAAGAAGAGACATGTGTGGACTCTAAAGTGGAGGGTATTTTTGCTTCTCCTCAATATCTCTTTCTCTCCATGGTGAACTGGCTGTGGCAAAAGAACAAACTGAGAATCTTCTTTTTCTCACCAGAGGACTAGAGGGAGGGAGGGAGGAGGGACAGCAAAACCCAGAGCAACATATGAATGCCGGAAGGCTGTCTTCCTCTCCCCTGCTGCAGTATTTTCAGAGCTCATCAGTATGTGCCAGCCGTTCCTGAAACCATTGCTATTCAGGATCACCCGCAGCAACAGCCCACCGTGTCTGAACTTCCCAAACATGAGACTGGAAAAGCAAAGTTGCCGAGACACAAGATGGGAACCAGAGCTGGAGTGCAGATAGGACTGAGAGGGAGCTGGTGAAAAGAAGGGCGCATTCAAGCCAGGACCTCTCAAACCTTTATTTTGAAAGAGCCCTTTGGAAGCAATGTGTGCTGAAGGGTGCCAAGCTGAATGTTCCGATCGTGTGTGTGTGTGTGTGTGTGTGCGTGCCGCTGCGTTAAAAACTGGCAGAGCCATGTGATCCTCTACACAACAGTCGGCACCAGAGGCGGATTAGCATGGGCTGCTGGTATAATTAGCCCAGCAGAAGGGGATTTGCACTCACTCAGCAGCACACTGAGATCTTCCTCCCATTCGCTTGCACACCTGCCCGACTGTCTGTGCAAGCAAACAGCGCTGCCACCCTGACGAGTGTTGCTATCCTGCACTGGAGGATCCCCTGAGGTTCCAGCTGTCATTGTGCCCACTCCTCCCTCGCCAGGCCCAGGCAGGACTCTCATGTCTCTCCACGAGTTCCTGCGCGAGGGGCAGGAGGCTCCCTACAGAATCCTGTCGCGACTCAGCCAGCTCCTGCACAGCCTCTCGCTCAGCCTGCTGGGATCAGTTGCCAGCAGCACCACCAGTAGCAGCAGCAGAAAGGGCTCATCGAAAGCCTCCGATGGTGAGGGCAGCTGTTTTCCTTTGTCTTGGTTTTCCTGTCCACTTTGTTGTGGGCTGGCTGTATCCTCAGGCCTGGGGGGTGTGTGGCTGGAACTGTCCAGAGCAGATCCTCAGATATCTTCTCCTCTCACGGTCATCAAAAATCATTAAAGTCATTAAGGGACAATATGCATTATTACTCATTCACTCACTTTCATCAGCTGTTTGTCCTTGTCGGGGGGAGGGGGTGGTGATTTGGACCATTCCTTGAATCACTAGCTATTAGACTAGAAGAGTTGCATCCTGCATGGGACATCAGTCCATTGCAGCTTTATTCTTCCATCCATCTGTTATCAAGAACTGCTTTATCTTGGTCAGACTGTTGAAGCCTTTCCTGGAATTAATGGACAGAAGGCTATGAAGCAGCAGCTGGAGAGGACATCAATCCATCACAGGCTGACCACGCACGCACACAGTGACACACAGAATCACATGTTCGTGACCAATCAACTTGAAACGCGTGTCTTTGGACTGTAGGAGGAAACCAGAGCACCTGGAGAAAACCCGGGCAAAAACGGGGAGAACGTGCGACCTCCACACAGACTGAGCCGTATTCTAACCCACACCCTAACAGCAGAGGCAGCACGGGGTGGCAGCGCTACTCGCAGGGCAAAAGCACCAAGATGTGAAAACACACAGTAGCTCAGAATGCATCGAGTCTCCTCCGCTGCTTCACACTCATCATCGTACAGCTACTGCTTCTCTGACATGTTTTGGAACACCAAAAATATGTTTTGACGGTGATAATCGTTCCCAGAAGAAAAACTATTATTTATTTATTATTTTTTATTTTTTACTACTCCTCTACATGCGTTGAAATGCGCTGACTGAATTGTACCTTTCTTTCCCAATATGACATTTAGTGTGGGACAAAGTGGGCTCTTGTTTCTTGGTCTTCAGTCAGAGAAGTTTTGTTATTTTGA
This sequence comes from Arapaima gigas, assembly GCA_900497675.1. Classification (NCBI taxonomy): domain Eukaryota; kingdom Metazoa; phylum Chordata; class Actinopteri; order Osteoglossiformes; family Osteoglossidae; genus Arapaima; species Arapaima gigas. Next base: position 345,997 of record UFQX01000331.1, on the reverse strand, counting down.
CACAATTTCTGCCTGCGTGCTCTGGTTCTGTGTGACAGTCAAAGGCTCAATAGGGATAATTCTGGGAAGTTTGTTCTGGTAGGTAGGACTCAGTTGAACTACCGTGAAAGGGTTGGACAGTTGTGACTAATGTGGGTGGAGAAGGGCTTAACCTGTTTTGCAATATCTGGCAGCCTGGTAGCAGGAAGTGCCAAAGGTGACAGATTGACAGCAGCAGAAGAAAGAGGTGGAGAGAGAGAACGAGAGACAGCTGGAGAGAGAGGGGGAGAATGCGAGCAAGGGGCAGCTGGAGACACTGAGGCCATGTAAGAGAGCTCAGCAGTGGTACCTGTGGACTGGTGGGAATGGAGAGTCAGGCAACACAGAGGCTGGGGGTGAACCTGCAGACCTCAGAGGATGGTGATGAACATGCCAAGATACCCGTGGAGGAGATGAAGGCTTATTACAGGCTCTCCCAGTCGCTCACCTGGCTGCACGGTGAGTGTCCAGGACTCCTTTCCCACATTTAAAGTATCTGCAGAATCACTAACTTTAGTGCACTGCATATAAAATCGACACGCCCAGTGTTTTGATGGATGTTTTCTTGTTTTATGTTGCGCCGGTGTTGATATTACCTAAGATAATTTTCAAGATGTGTTTTTCCATGTATAGCACAGATGATGGCTAATCTAGTCTGTGCCTCAAAAGCTGATAAAAAGCACATATATAAAAGCATATATGTGTTATATGTATAAATACACATGCTGTAAGTATGTGTGTGCCTTAATATACCTTAAGGGGGTATTTAGATGAAAAAATGTTTTCAGAAGGAAAATAAATTTTAAAAAATATGCATTTGTTAAATATACGGGCAAAACAAAGTACCCTTTGAAGTTCAGTAAATTTTACATAATAATAACAATAATAAACCTCTAATGTTGGCCATCAGATTTGTTTCTTAATTTTACTTTGGTAGAGTTTGACTGGAACCATTTATTGCAAGAGACTTGATGTAAAATCCCCGCAAATGCAATACAAATCTGACTGAATATTTGTATCTTTCGAACAACAGCAGTAAATGTGACTTGTGAATGCTAAAGGTTAAATAAGAGTATGAGGAGGTTTGGAAACACAGTCTCTGTGCATTGCTTCTGCTCAGCGGTTTTGGACTGACCAGACTAGTGATTGGGGAATGCAGGTAGACGTGAGGATGCTTGCATTTTACAAGTTCTCCTCAGCTGGTGTTCAGATGTGGCTCAGTAGCGCTGTGGAGGACCCTTTCTCACTGGGTATCTGGCAATGCAGGGCAGCAGCTTGCATACTGGGGCCAGGACTTGTTAAAGTGAAATCTCTGGATTTAACTTCCAGCACCCCATTGTGTTGCCGTACTGTAATACTTGATGCTTAGCCAAAAGTTGCTTCAATGAAATTTTTAGTTGTGCAAATGAGCAAAATTGTAAGCTGCTATGGTTAAAAGCACCCCGTGACAGTGAAAAGATTATTAATTTTAGTCGTTTCTGCAGGAAGCGCGGCTATATGGAGGTTTAATGCCCTGTCTGGGTCTGGGTCTTTGCCCCAGAGACGTTTTGTCAGAGACAGAACATTAAACTACTGGAAAGCTGCACTTCTGGTCTAAACTTTATATTAATACCATTTACTTTATAGTTAAACTGCCTTGTCATTTTGTATTATTGTCCTCCTCCCCTTATGCTGGTGTCTAACTCACATTGGGCTCTTTGACACTCATCGCTGACACCCACTGAGACCTGTGTGATTCTGCTGAGACTTGCTCCTTGGGCTCAGTGTGTGCCATGCTGCTCTCAGCCATCTTCTGCACAAGTCAGCAGCAGCTCTTTCCACTCCAGACACGCTGTCTGCCACATCCAGCTCTAAGTCTGTTGAGGGGCAAAATGACAAATTGTTAATCGAACCCTCAGTCGCTGGAACATGTTTTCTGTGAAGTCGGTGTTCGTCCACCTCATCGATCAGAAGACGTCATGAAGGGCAAACTGCAGAGGAACGCATTGATTTGCTCAGCGTGTCTGTCCTCGGTGTACATTGTCTTTTCAGCACCTCCAGGTGTCTGACCTTTCATGACCAAACAATATCTTCCTGTCCCTCTTATTTTCACAAAGTGGCTGCAAAACAGTCAGCGGTTTCTATTTTGCCCTTCTGGTGTAACATTTGTTCTGGCTGCCAGACTTCCTGATGTCTCTCTTCTTCTGCTAAGTCCTTGGGACCATGCTTTGCCGTGCCATCCTTGCCACTCAATACATTAATGACAATATCTCACCAGTGCCCATCCCTTCTGCAGTTGTTATTTTTATATAAGTGCTATATTTTCTCCCGGAGTCTGTCCTGTCACCGGGTCACGCTTCAAACCTCTAATGTTTCAGGAATGAAATTTTCAGATTTCGGCAAATTTCAAAATACTGACATTTCAAATATTAAAATATTGTCTGAGCTTTCTCACAGGCTCCAGGATATTTGGGCTTCTACTCTCCTGGGTTCTGTTTTTCCTCATGATATTAATATTGTTGCTCTCTACTCTGTCTTCACTTAAACCCTTCTGCTGTCTTTTATTTTAAAGTCACTTGAGACTTTGATCAGACGTCACTAAGTTATATATCTTCAACCCCAGCTGACTAGACAAGGGATTAACTATAAATAATTATATTTTTACATTTTAGCCCCAGATGAGAAATGTGAGACGTCACTTGTAGGTGCTGTGAAACCTTCCTTGTCTGAGTCCAATTTCATCTATTAATGGGATAGAGCACCTTGGGGTAGAGGATGAAAAACAGAGTGCCCTTCCCAGGGCTCGCAAAAGACTCACCCCAGAGGCTGTGTTCCAGTCTCAGTCTAATTCTAAACACCTTGTCCTAATCCTAAATATATTTCTCTTCTCCTTGAGCTGGTCCCATTCAGGAACACTCTTCCCAGTCCTAATCCCAGCTCCAATCATTCCAGCATATTTATATTTATCTATTATGCCAATGCAATTCTACAAAGTGATGCTTCACCATCTGGCAGTCTGACAATGATTCACCCATTTATACTGCTGCGTAATTTACTCGATCAGTTGAGGGTAAGTAACCTCCTGAAGTATACTACAGCCAGAGGTGAAATTCAAACCCAAGTTCTTCAAGGAGGAGATGGTACATCTAACTACTTCACTTCCCACTGTCCCCAGTACCATTGCCGAGTGTCCTTTCGAGTCTCAGGACCAGCATTGAGCAGGAGACAAACAGAAGAGCAGGAAAAACATTGTCAGAAAGAATCCAGCAGCTGCTTTGTGAGTTCGTGGGCCAGTTGTGTGCCAAAGGTGACCACGAGCATTTGTTTCCGTAAAGGAACTAAAATGTTTATCAGTTGTACGTAAGCTTGTAGGAGTGTTTCTTTAATTATTTTTTTGCATTGCTCCCTTCAGCTATATGACCCAGTAATATGTTATTGTGTTTGGTGTACGTCATTCAGTGTGATGTTGTGCAGCTTTTACTGTGCAGCTTGCTAAGGTAAACAGGACTCCTGGATGTTTGCAGAAGGACCAAAGCTGGCGTCTTCCTGTTTCTCTTTTAAGCACAAATAGTTGTCCGTTCACAGTTTTAGGACTTTGTCATGCTCACCTTTTCCTGTTTATCATTAGGGTGAGTGACCTCAGAATAGAGCATTCAGGAAAGGAACCCAGTGACAGTGGCTGTGGGGTTGACTGCAGAGTATGACGCACCTGTTGCTGCACTGAGCCAAGTGCTCAGGTCTCTAGGGTGCAACCTAAGTAAAGATGCAGCACACTCAGCATTTCGTGACAACGGAACAAAAATCTGAGAACAAAAATTCACGTAAAATGGCATCCTTGCTCTTTTTGCCAACATCTAGTTCTGATCACCCTGTGATGAGCTGACGTTCCATAGCCTAGTAACCATTGCCTCTGGTGTAGGCTTTGGGCCACCATGACCCTCCTCAGGATAAGCAGTTAACAAAGATGGCTTGATGGTTCTGGTACTAATGAAAACCTGAAAAAAACATGAAGAATGAAGAATCTAGAAGAAGCTAGAATGTGTTTAATTCACTTATGTTTGTTTATTAAATGTAATGAAATATCAGGATGTCAATCTTAAACTGAAAATCAGTTGGCACTAACTGAAATGTTGATGAATATGAATTTGTGAGTGTGTAAGTGGTGGTGGACTAAGCCATTTGTCCAACACAAAAAAACACTGTTTGTTGATAAAATGCAATTACAAAGAGAGCACAGGGCAGCATTTTCACAATGTTGAAAAGGATAAATAATGACAAATCGCTATGTAACCAAAGATATGTGGACACCCCTTCTAGTTAATGGGTTTGGCTATTTCAGAGACACCAGTTACTAAGTGGTGCATAAAATCAAGCATACAGCCATGCAGTTTCCTTAGTCAAATATTATAAAATGGGTAGCACTAAAGAGCTCAGTGACTTTCAACGTGGCACTGTTGAAAGGATGTCGTCTTTCGAAGAAATCAGTCAAATTTCTGCAATGCTAGACCTGTCCTGCTGGGAGCTGAAAACTGTTCAAAAATTTTCTGTCTCGAATGCAACACTCACTTCCGAATTCCAAACTCCCTCTGGAAGCAACGTCAATCCAAGAGGTGTTCATTGTGAGCTTCATGAACCCCGTTTTCCACAGCTGAACAGCTGCACACAAGCTGAAGTTGAAGTGGTGTGAAGTATATCACCATTGGACTCTGAAGCAGTGGAAAAAGGTTCTCTGGAGTGATGGATCTCGCTTCACCATCTGACCATCTGGCAGTCTGATGGAGGAATCCAGTTTTGGCAGATGCCATGAGAACACTACCTGCCTGCATGCATAGAGCCAACTTTAAAGTTTGTTGGTGGAGGAATAATGGTCTGGGGCTGTTTTTCATGGTTCGGGCCCCTTAATTCCAGTGAACGGAAATCTTAATGCTACAGCATACAATCACATTTTAGAGAATTAAGTGCATCCAACTTTGTGGCAACAGCTTCAGAAGGGAGGACCCTTTTCTGTTTAAGCATGTGCAAAAAGCAAGATCCACGAAAAAATGGTTTATGTAGTCTGGTGTGAAAGGACTGGACTGTCCTGAAGGCACATTGCCTGTATTGTTTAGCTTGAATGCAGACGGATATGGTTTCATTTAGTGGGTGAAGGCCGGCTGGGATTCTGGGACTTCACTGACAGAACCATCATAGTCCAAGCTGTGTTGTGTTTTCCTCTCAGCATGAGCATGCAAAAAGCACCCCTGCTCTGTTCAAATGAAATAGTTGCCGGGGGCTTCTACCCCAGAGTGCAAAACAGAAAGTGCATCACATACATGTGTAATACACATTACATTAAGACACTTAATGCTAGAAAAAACATGATCTACTACTGGATTCACTGGATGTTATTTGGGAAGGACATGTAACCTCTGTCCTATAGATGCCCTGTGAAATTCCAGAGCTGTGTGAAAAAGTAACGTTCAAGAACTGTAAGCTTACGCTCTGAGCTCTGTTTCCTCTTTTTCTCACTTTTTAAGAGCTCATTTTCTCTGTTGGCACAGTTACAAAATGAGGGTTCAGGAGACAGGACTGCAGAAACATGGGCTTTAAAACGGTTGGGCATGTTTCACCAATAGCACATAACAAAATGCACAAGCACGTTGTTTGAAGCTTTCAAGTGCCCAATATTACAGGAGTCAGAAATGACCACACACGGCTCCCCCAGGTTTTACCACCCCAAACTGTGTGCAAACACTTGAGCAACAATGCACCATGGGAGAGCTACAGCTGCCTGGGCTGCTATGAGAATTTAATTAATCTTATAAGAACACCCAATGGCTTTTCGATCTTTTTTTAAAAAATCAACCATTTTCCAGCTAGTTGAAGACTACTTGTGTCTCATAATGTGAACTGTAAATGTAAAAAAAGAAATCAGCCATGTCTTCTTTTCTGCTGCAAATGTTTTCTTCCCATCTTGCATTTTGCGCATGAGCTCAAAACAGAGTCTGCCAGTGTTTCCTGTCTGGTGGAATGAAATATGACATGGTCAACCTACATTATGATTAAAATACAATGCCCTGAACGGTACTACAAATACAGCTTTTGCATGTTTGTGGTACATGAGGCATTCTTGTTTAATATGAGCAACCTTTATTTCTCATCTCCTTGGAAGCGATATATTTAAAGTTGTCCTTGTTTATCCTTCTGTGAATGCAGATTTTTCACAGTGGTAACGGCGTTGTTTTCCCACTTCGAAGTTTCTCGTTGCTTTATTGTGCCAAAAACTAAAACTATATCCTGAAATCTTACTGTGCATAATTACATTCCTGGACAAAATGGTGTAATGTTTTACATAAATTAATGGCAATGTTATGATTCAATTATAATAATGTTGGGAAAACTGCAGTTCCCCCAATTTGACAGGATATAAAACATATTGACAAATAAAAGGTCTGTGGTGACCAGTTATGAATCATCTATTAGTGCCTTGTAGCGTTTGAAATGTTCTCGAAGGCTGCAGACTGGCTTGAGCTTTGGCCCTGGGGTCTAATCTACACCTCAGCACCTTTGCCATGTTCTTAGTATTTTCCGGCCCAGTTCTTACTGGTGAGGAGAGCTAGTTTACACGTGAGGATGGTTTTCTGCATTTGAGAGCAGAAGGGGCTTAGGGTGCTGATGTCAAAGCCAAAAATGACAATCTTTCTTCAGAGCAGTAAGACACAGCACCTTATGTTCACAGGCTGGCTGCTCAGATACAACCATGGTGTTTGTAGAAGAAGAAATGGTATACTGTTATCTAAACAGTGACAGATCAGATATTTGGCTCGCGCTAACCTGATGCCCTTGTAGATACCAGGACAGCTTTCTCAAAAGATATAGGTAACAGAAAAGGTTCAGCTGAAAGCACTTTTCCCCCAACTTTTCAATTGTAATGCCTGGGAAATGGTGTCTCCTGTTTTAACGTGAGTGAGCAAATCTTTTGCTGTGAAGCCAAACCTCCAAAGCCAGTTGCTCAGAATCAACATCTACATTGTGACAAAAGTGGATCTTTTGAACACAGCAAACACGGTCTTTACTTTGTGAAGTCTCTCTGTGTCTTGCTACACGAATGTCATTTCTATAACAGGAGGGTGAGTTTAGTGTATAAGATGACTTAACTTTAGAGTATTTGAGAGCTGCTACTTTTGTAGTCCTATTAAACCTTTGATTTCTGCTGTTTGTCACTGTATAGGTGCACCATCAAATGTCACAGGAGTCAAGGTGTGGGGCAAAACACTTAGCAGGTCAATTATAAGCCTCTGAAGTGGAATATGAGTATATAAATTATACATATTGCCCTGGATGTGGGTTTTGCTAAACACAGATATTTTATTAAGAGTGCTCCTTTGCTTAGAGAGGGAGTATTTAATGGAAGACTAGTGACATGACAGGGCTGGTTAAATAATTCATGCCTCTGCGTGGAAACCAGTAAAACCCATTTGGGTGTTGGATTGTATTCTCTGTGACATGGCCAGAATGATGGAAGTGGGGAGCATGTGGGTTTAGAATGGGTAAACACTAGGTCCTCTCCTCCATGCTCTGACTTCAGCTGTGAAATGGCAGCATGGTGGAAATCATCAATACCTGTGATTTTTCCACAGAGTCTGATACCACTTGATGAATGTTTCACAGCCAATTCCTTCTGTGTGCTTTCCCTGACTTTCAAGAAAGTTCACTGTCATGTGGTCTCAGGTCACATGGGATGACCACAGTTTGGCAGTTCACATGATGAGTGACAATAAGTTAGCCCTGCCTTTCCTGTCTGCTTTACACTCCCTGTCTTTGTGGTAACCAGGGCTGGTCCACATGGACCAAAACCACGTGTCCTTAAGGGATTAAACTGGCAGAAGTGACAGACACTTTCAGAATTCAGTTTAACTGCTGCTCACTTTCTTGGGTGCATCCATGTTTTCTTCCATTTTTGTTTTGGCTGTACAGTTCTGTAATATGTACTGCGAATGTGCTGCTTTTAAGAGGCTTCTAACATATGGTTTCTTGCAATCTGTATTGCAGTCCAGGCAATGTATTAAGAAGAGTTTTTTCCTCTTACTGTTCAAACACACACTAGATAACAGTGAGTAATAGGTGTCAGTAAAAAGTTTTTTTTTCTGTCACACCCCCTGTGTACACAGTGTTTCTAACAATAGGAATGCGTTGAATATAATTAGAACATTCAAAAATCCTGGAGAACTCTCTCCATCAGCCTGAATAATAATGTGGGTGTCTATGGTAGCGTTGGATTTCAGGGAGTTAAATTTACAAGGAAGGGAGGGTGCTGTTCAGATGAAGACAGCCTCTGTGTAGGCAGATCGTGGCATGTCAGAGTCCCTGGGCGTCCTGAAACGTCACCTGATAGGTTACCTTATATATAGTATATATAAGAGCCCTTGCTGTGGAGATCTGTGGCACTGAGACCACTATAGTGCTCTGCGTCTTTCTTTTTATTTACCCCAATCTCCTCTCAGTTTCTCTTACGATGTGTGATTAAGGCATCCCGACTGTTGGGCCATCACCATTACTTCGGACCCATCTGTCTTTAGTTGCTTGTAGCTGCATGAAACAGTGGCTGTGTCGTGTTCACCTGTGGAAAGCGTCACATGCCTCTCCTCGGGAGTCCTATCTGCCACTGGGAGACCTCTACAGGGGGCTGCTGGACTTGGGGGGTGGTGGACAACACAGAGCATGTGGTTTCCCTGTGAATCCAAAAACCATGGAAGTGGATGCTGCTTCTCTATATTGCCATGAGTTCAGGCTGCATGAGGGCAGGTGTCAGGCCAACGCCGTGGCCCTCAGTCCAGTATCTCGGCTCTGTCGCAACATCACCAGGATGTGGCTGCACCTGAAGATGAGGACAGGTACACAGTGCAGCTCGCACACCTTTTTTTTTGCGGTTCATCTGTTTACATCAATGAAGATAAGGAAGTGTACTTTCGAAGCTGCTAACCTGTTGGGGATGTAAGTATAGGGATGTTTTCAGTGTTTCATGAGCAATGCTTGTGCAGTTATAAAACATTACTTTACTAGGTTTTCAGAATGCAGCAATTTTTGGGATTTTGTTGCAGTTCCCTTGCAAATTTCATGGTTGATGGATTTTCATTGTACGTAATCTTTTTACATTAATTCATTATTCAGGTAATCCTCTGAAATATGCCAAGTATAAAATGAATAGACATATCCTGTGTGCTTTAATCTTAGTGTTTTTTTTTTTGTGCCCATTCCAATTTGTTGACATTGCAGTGGGTTGCAGTATTGTTGCTGTATTGCTATATTTGCAGCTGTATCACATTTAATACACTATACCAATGGTTGATTCTGTAGCTACAGCTTAACACTACGCAGCTTTTCTTCAATGTTTAACCAGCTGTAGTCAACACAAAAGACTGAGCAAACAGTATTATAGAACATGAAAGAGTAAACTTCTTTGTTTCGCTCTCACAGTTGAGTTTTTTTGCAGGGTGAGGAAATTCTGCGTGTGGCAGTCTTGTTCTACATGGCTTCTAGGGCTTCATAAATCAATAAAATAAATTACGTTTGTCTCTCATTTATTACTCTTCAGTAATAGGGATAGTCATATGTTCATCACATTAGGTGTTTCTGTACATCTCATAAATGGGGCTGCTATTGTTCCAGGTTTAGTTTTCAGTTAAAGAATGAGTTATCCAAAGAACATATAGAAATAGTTCTTGAATTCAAACAGGTATTGTTCATGCGTGTAAGCTGATTGAACCTGTTTTTTTTTGTTCAGAATTTGCAGAGCTTTTCACATAACAGTTCGGGTTAAAGGGCATTTTAAGTGAGTGTTTTTTCTGATCCTAGTGCAGCATAAGATTCCCAGTGACATTAAACATAACACTGTCTTGTATAACATTAAGCTTTTAGTTCTGATGACACAATCATATTCTTATTTCTTTTCTTAGTAACAAGGATGTGTCAGAGGATGCAATTGTTTTATTCATTTCATGCTTGATCTATTTTAAATTAGACCTGCAGTGAGACTGTTTAACTCCTGTATTTTTTTTTTCATGTATGTTGTCAATCCCTTTAGTAATGTCTAAAAACCTATTACATGGATGTCAGAGGCTCTGCTTTAAAGACAGCTGTACAGTGTCTTGCAAAAGTATTCAAACCCCTTGGAAGTTATCAACATTGCCTGGATTACAAACTATGCATACATATTTTTTCCAGTTAGTATTTGTATTGTGAACTCAAATGTACTAACACTAAATTGTCAGAGCCAAAATAAGCTATTTGGTTGTACATATGTTAAACAAAATTTTTAAAAAATTAAAAAAGCTTTTGCATAAGTATTCAAACCCCTGAGCTCTCACTTAGAAGCTTACACATATAACTGCAGTTGTATTTTATAAAGTTCTGAGTTAATATTGAAATGTTTATAATGAGTTTTTAAAGGCAGAGTGTTACTTTGGTTATCATTTACATATTTAGCGACTGTTGTCATTGGTTGATTTAGACAGCAGAAGGAAAGGAGGAAGTAGGAAATTTTTTTTTTCCTGTCAGACAATCGGTGTATGTGGCACAGGTTTTCCTAAATAAAAATTGTTTAAGACACTGTTTGTTCTTGTCCCGTGCCCGCATTTGGGAATTCCAACATGCATCTTTTTAAACCCTAGTTTTACACAAAAAGGAAAACCAGTACATAACTGGCTTCTATCTCTGAACCACTAAAATAATGACCACATTTTGTAGATAAAAAAATATTTTTTTAAGGATCATTGGTGAGGCTGTGAACCTGAAGAAAAGGTGTGAGAATGAAGACAAAAGAACATATTAAAGAAGTCAGGGATAAAGTCATAGAATTGTATAAATTAAGAAAAGGTGCAAAATAATTTCCAACTGTTTAGATCTCCCAGTCAAAGCTGTTGGATCAATAGTCAGGAGGTGGCAGCTGCGTCACTCCACCCAGACACTGACTAGACAAAGACGTCCCTCAAAGCCAGCATCTGAGCAAGATGTAGACTTGTGAGGGAAGCCAGAGAGGGGCCAACAGTCACTTTGTAATCAAGTCAGTGGCTGAAAGTGGAGGAAAGGTGCAACAGTCCACAATATGAAGATCAGTGCATAAAACTGGTTTGTATGAAACAGTGGTAAGAAAGAAGCCATTACTCTCAAAGCACGTCTGGAGTGTCAATGTACCAGTTAAGATGTGAGAAAGTATTTTGTGGTCAGATGAGACCAAAATAGAGCTTTTTGATCAAAATTTAAAACACTACCTGCAGCTCACATCTAACACTGTCCATGGTTCGAAAAACACCATCCCTACGGTGAACTGTTGTGGTGGCAGTATTGTGTTGTGGTGATGCTTTTCTTCACCAGGAACAGGACATCTTGTCAAAACTGAAGAAAGAATGGATATACCATAATACAGGAAAATGCCACAAGGGTGCTTGCTTCAGCCTGCTAAGAAACTGAAGCTTTGGAGAAAGTTCTCCTTTCAGCAATGGTCTCAAGCACAAGGCCAAAGTAACATTGGAGTGGCTTGAAAACAAAAAGGTGAATGATGTCCTGCAGTGGCTCAGTCAAGGTATTGATCTCAATCCTACAATATGAGAATATGGGGAGAAAATGTGGCACTATTTGAAAACTGCAGTCCCTAAATGTCAGTCAAACAAGCTTGAACCAGCTGCTGCATGTTTCTCAAGATGAACAGGAAAAAATAACTCTCAAAGGGTGTGCAAAGCTGGAACATACTTACCCCCAAAGACTTAAAACACGTAAAATGTGGCTTCACCAATATTAATGTGTAAAATTTCAGTACTTGCACACGCAACACATTTCAGCTTTCAGTTACCTTAAAAATATCTGCAGACAAATGACTTATTCGGGCTTTGAAGTGTTGGAGCTCATGAGTTTACAGTAAAAATACTGGTTGGAAAAATATGTGTAAGTATAATTTGTTATCCAGGCAACACTGATAACTTCCAAGGGGTTTGAATACTTTTACAAGGAACTGTTTATTTTACACATACTTGCAATTCTATAGCCAAGAACAGTGATGTGCTTGTCTTGTGCTATCCATCTGTTCTGTGCTGTATTGTAAGCTTTTGGAACAAATTGGTCACTCTTATGGTACGTAGCAACAACAGTTCAGTGGTCCTAAGACATGTGCCCAGTCAAAAGTCATTAGGTGTGTCTCATTTCTTCTGAGCTCAAGCCCATTGCACAAGGTGTCAGTTTTTGTGCATAAGGAAAAACTATTTCATTTGTTTGTATGTTGTTTTGTGCACAAGTGTTTTACAAAGTCACCCAGAATGTTAGTGTTTTTAATCCAGAAAAAGCAGTTTGTCTGCAGCTGTGTTTCACCCTGCTCTGGAAATGAAAGGGCCCACTAAATAAAGTGATTCATTTTTTACTCCAAGTGCTTCCGCCTTTCGTGCCTCAACTAAATTCTGATGCAGCATCATAATATTAACAAGCCTGTTGGATTTTATACTCAGAACTGGGTCAGAAAGAGACCCACTGACAGCAGGCTCATCCTTTGCTATGCTCTTTGTCTGATCTCCATGGTAACCGTCTCCTCTCTGTCCAACAGATGATGTCCTGCAGCAGGAGAACAATCCCATCCATGCTGAGGACATCAGTTTTGAACTCAAGAAGCAGTTTGCCTTCCTGCTGGGTGAGTTCTCCGTTCCTCAGCCCCGAACCCCTGCCTTTGCCCAGTGTGCTTTGACATGTTTGCCATTTCATTTGGTTATTCACCTGAACAATAACCTGACAAGAGAAACAGAAAAAGTAAATATAAAAAGGAAGAATATACTGTATATAAAGCAATGTAAAAAGTCCACTCCATCATGTTGGTGTCGCATCAGTCTACCACTCCTGAAAAACTGAACACTTCAGGAGAAATTTTTATTTAATTTGAAAAATTTTCTTGCTCTCTTGTTGTTTGAGTCATTGCAGAATGACAAATGGATTTATATGTGTAATATGATCTCCAAGAACAGGCTGGTAATGAAAATACAGTTGTCATTCTCTACTGCAGCACCCCTAGTGACAAAACACCACTTAATTCTTCTCTGTCACCCCTTCTGTGAGAGTCAAGGTCAATTCATAGTCACTGTAAAATCTAGATTTGTTCCACACTGCTCTCACTAACAAATTATGATTTAAAAAAAGGCACAAACACACACAGCTGTATCCAATGGCAAATAGTGAAATTGATATTCTGGTCATATCAACTAGGAGAGCTTGATCTTCCCTGGGGAGTCAGTGTGAGAGGACAGGACCAAAGCTGTTATACTGCCTTTTTTAACCACTGAGGCTCACCGTGTCTACCCACAACAGCCCCCCGATCACACTGCTGCATTAACACCTCTCCCTACCCTCCACAGTCATGCACGTGCTTGTGACCTTGCTGCAAGGTCACACAGACCCTTGAGAGATCCATTGGCTCTCTGTGCACCAGCACCCATGTGCTGTATGGCAGCAAAGCAGTCGAGAAGCCTGTTTCCCTTTCCCATAGCTGGTCTTTATTTGGACGAGCAGGTCGCTGCCCAACCTTGTGCAAATGCATTGGCTTGCATCCAGAGTTCTTTCATTAAGCTGTATGCCATTACTCATATGAGCTCAGTTAAAGGATTCGAAAACATAACCCTTTTAGATGATTTTAGCATAAACAACAAAGGATTACAGCCTATTGAAGATTTAGTCAGGAGGTGAAGGCAGAGAGAAACAGATTATGTGCCTCACAGTGACAGTTAATAGTGTCTTTGCTCCGTGCTTTCTGTGCCAGTGCCTAACTATACTCTTCGTAAGCCCTCTATTACAGCATCATATCTAAACTGTACTAAAAACTCAACATTTCCTCTACTCTTTACTTGTGTCACCCTCTGGTGGTGATGATGGTAAGATGGGTTGACTTAAATTGATAGCTAAGAATTCAGTGAAATTCAATTCACTTTATTTTTCTGACACATCTTCTTAAATGGTGACCCACAGCACTGAACAACAGTTTTTTTAAAAATTGAAACGTAACAGACATAAAGCCTGCATGTAAGAGATGAGCTATACATTCAATGAAAAGAAGAACTATACTGGCTAAAAAAGAAATAAAGTAAGCCTGACTGTGACTGAGGAGAGGAAAACAAAAAACTCCCATTCAAAAAAATCAAGAGAGAAAAATAAACCTTTGGGGGTCCAAGTGCCAGTGGCTTCCCACCCTTCCTGGACATTCTGTAAATAAAAAAGTGCAAGTAGTTACAGCGAGGAAAGACTATACTGCTATATATAACATTGTTTTAGACCATAGAAGCTAAATGAATTGAAGCTGAGGTGAAGGCATCTCGTCCATTGTGGCAAGGAGTCCTCAGCTCCCAACAGCACGGAGTGCTGTTTTCATAGCTGATCTCATCTGGCTTCATTGGGGGAAGGGGAGGTCAACAAACTGCTTATGGTACAAAAACTCAAACAGAACAAGAGAGGTTTAGCATCTAACAACATAAAGAGACTAAGAAAACCAAAGGTACACCGTATTTTTTTTTTCAGTTACGCTGATGTGCATACTGCAAATAAACCAGTAATTATTTAATTATTTCTAATGTTGTGATCTGTCAAATTTGTTGGTTTTACATATGTGTCATTGTGTGCTGTGTGAATATGATAAACTGTCGAGCACTATGCCGAGTGCAAAGCCTTCAGCTCATTGCTGTGGCTCTTTGGATGCAAGTATCTTTGGTAAAACGCGGTTCTTGTTCTCTGCTCAGGAGGTCGGAGCAACAATGGCAGCCCTATCATCGTGTTCCCAGAGTTCCCAGCTTTCAGTGAACTCCCAGAGCACGAGTTCCAGAATGTGCTGACGTACCTGACCAGTGTGCCCAGGTGAGTCCTAGTCCTGATACCTTCAAGAACACCTCAAGGAGAGAACTAAAACACATTGTTAGCAAATACCTGTGGGATGGATGTTGATACAGATGATATAGACGTCTTTGTATGATTCTTCTGTTTTCGTGCTAAGCCAGAAAAGTGCATTGCTGAAAAATCAAATTAAAATATTTATTACATTTTCTTTCTCATAAATATTTCCTTAGTGATTTGGTTGAAACTTTTTCTTTTCGGTCAGATAAGGAAGTTGTCCATCGACCAGATGTCAGTATGAATCGACTTTAATGATTTTGTTAACTATGCAGATTTTTTCCAGTGCTGCAGTTTCCACAATCTCATGAATAATCAGTCCTCTTAAATACTGAATTGCTGATTTTCTGTCCTTATTGGCATAAACATGAGGAAAACTTTCCACTGCTGAGGTCTCACTAGAGCACTACTGAAAATTGTCCACATGCTTGACCATTCCTTGACTCTGTATTACAAAAATATTTAGTCATTTCTTATAGTCATTATTTCCTGAGGGGTAAAGATTGCAAAATTACATTAATCGTTGAAGAGAAACATATTTGAATGTTCCAAGATTTGAATACAGAGCCCTTCCACCTCCTTTTCAAGAGCAGTAAAAGAACATCAGAGTGGCATCACAGTTGTGTTAGATGTACTCATGGGTCCAATACTCATTTCCCTCCTCGGTAATTCTTTTCTTAGCTGCAGTGTTTCATGACCTGGAATTTGTGCTCATCTTAATCCTATAGACTAAAGAGATTAATCCTTTTTTCATCTGGGTGCTTTTACATTCTGTAAGACCTTAATGCTCATATAAACTCCTCAGAGCCTGTTCAGCTTTCTGCTTTTCTCCTGAGAGAACTATGAACTAAGCTGGAGCTGCTGATGAAATGATTGTATTAAGACTCCAGGAAAAAATGGACAAGCCTGGAGTATTTTTAATCTGCTCTTAATTTGGCTAATGGATCTTTATGCCACCATGGAGGCCATTTAAATGGAGAAGAAGCCTTTAAACTACTATGGTGAATATACATGAGTGCACTGCAAGATAAAAAACCCTCACAAAGGAGATCCAGATCCTCATTACTAACCAGACCATTAAACAGCAAATACTGATAGTAGCATTTTAACCCCTAGCATCTGAAAGGGTATTTTGATGAAATTGATTTTAAAATACTCTTTCTTAGGAGTACACTTCCTTCTGGTACTTTTGCCGTAAAGATGGTTCTCAGCAGGGCTCTGCAGTGCTTTCATCCTTGCTTCCTCCCTGCAGAATGGCAGCCTGTGAATTGAACACCTGAAGAGTGGAGAAAGAGTGCAGAACACAATTGGGAGAAGGGCAAGATGCACCAGCGCAGCTAGCAACCTTGAATATCTTATTTATAGGGGAGGTTGTAGATCTTCACATACCAGGTCTCAGTGGATCCTGACTAATAATTGATCAGAAAGACCAACCCCACCCCTTCCTTGCATTACTGTCAGCTGCTGCCAAAGCTGCCTGTCAAGCCACAGCTGGGCTGCCATTGGCTGAACCAAAATAGCTGTCACGGCTCCATTTGGCCTGACCATTAAAAACGGTGTGCAGGCGGCTGCTGTGTACTTAAAACGCTGATGTCACGTGCCATGCTCTTAATGGCAGCTGCACCGCTTTCCTCACGGCTTTTCCGCTTTTATACACAGCTGATTCCATCTTGGAGGGAAGTGTTCAGTGAGTGCACTGCATGCTGTGACACACTCAGTGGATGTGTGTGAGCCAGGTTTCAGTGGGAGGCATCTTTGTGTGTGTGTGTGTGTGTGTGTGTGTGTGTGTGAGAGAGCAAGAGAAGGCTTGTTTGTCACTGCCATCTGTCACTTTCAGTTGAGTGTGACGGGTTGCGGAGTGAGTGCCAGACAGAGTGGGCACTCCATGGTGCTCACAGGTAGGTTGCGTACCTGGGCAGAGGAGCTGCTTCTCGTGCCCACAATGAGGTTCTGAGACACCCTGCAACCTGCTTGTCTCTGCAGAGCAGCAGCCTGATGGACACAGGTGTCTGCTTGACCTTTCTCTATCTGAACCTGGGCTTCCTTCCCTGACCAGACTGAGGCCTGGAGGGTGAGCTGGATGGATAGGGCTGTATCTGGGAGGAATTAAACACCTCAGTGTGTAACACTCCTTGGCCCCAGCTTCGTTGGGAACTGCAGTCCGTTATCTATGATCATAGGGAACTGTTCCCTTTCAGCCTCAGTGCGGCGGCAGTTGGCTTCGTCCTTGTCATCGACCGCCGACTGGACAAATGGACATCTGTGAAGGCGACCCTGGTGAGGATTGCGGTGAGTTCACAGTACACTGAGAAACAGAAGTGAGAGCAACGTGTGTGTGTGTACGTTTGACATTTTCTAAAAGTGTGTTTTCGTGGCTTGTTGATATTAAAACCTGCCTGATGTTTGTCATAAAGATATATAACTAATCCTCTGTTGTTTAACTGTAGCTGAAAGCAAGTAGTGTTTGAAATAGATGTAAGTACACATTAAATGTGCAAAGCAGTGTAGACCATGTGTAAGCCATGTGTAGAAGTGGTGGTTGAAATAGGATGTGGGAGGTCCTATAGGCCTCTGGACACTGATCAGATGCCAACTGGAACAACCACCCTATTGCTTTTAATTCCTTCACATTTCAGCATTAGCAGCAACTCCTCAAACTGCAAAGACTTCAGCTGTATTATCCCTTATCCCTTACCATAATCACTTTGAATAAAGCATATTTATGGCATTTTTTTATATGAATTAAAATTTACTCCTGCTGCAATTTACCTGATAGTGTGCATTGCCAAAAAAATATAGCCAGCAGACTGCTGACTTTTGCTGAAAAATGATTGTTCCCTCTTGATATTCTGATTGTTGAGTCTTAGCAAACAGATTTGTATCTAGTGAAGTTGTATCATAGTGTTTTAACTGAAAATATACAGGGTTATTTAACTGGCAACAAACCATTAGAATGTAAACATTTGATGGGGAAACTTTGCATTTCTTTCTGCTGAATGTGTCTGTTTTATGTATTTTCATTGAACCCCATATAACTAACTCTATCTACATGCACTCTTTATATTTCAAACATTATTTATTTCCCTGGATGTCCTTTGGGAGGAAAGATTCCCACAAACTCTACTGTCCTTCCTGTCTAGAGTTGCTTGTACTAAAGGATAGTCTCCTATCTACCCCCATTTATCACACACTCTCCTTCAATGTCCCCCTTCCATGCTCCTCCTTAAGTTCCCACCCTGTCATGCCATCCACTCTGTTGCTTCCTATTGCATTCCCACCCCGATAAGCCTTCAGTATTCTTCCCACTATATTTTTTGTTGGTGGGGATTGAAAGCAAAAATTTTAGAAAAGTGACAAACTGGAGCCAACCCTACATTATCTGATCTTCCCATAAGATTGACTTAATCCATACAAGATGCTTGATCAGTTTTAAATTTGAACTGATCATCACAGGTGAAAATTCCTACAGTATTTCTTTTTTTTACTGTAAACAAAGATTAACAAATTTGTCAAGCATCAGCTGTGCACATTTGTCACGGAGGTACTGGAATCGGTATATTGTACCTGGAAGACAGTGGAAGGTGTTGTACGTCCAGAGGCAACTCATTACTTGGGTTTTTTTTATCCCAAATTATATTTGTACTATAATTTTTCATTTTTTTCTGAAATAATTTTAAGAATGAATATTCCGGAGTTATGTTTACTCAAACTGGCCTTACCATAGTGCAGAATACTTGAGTATATATACAAATTTTAGCTGAACAGTTTGTTTCTCTTGCAGGTTGCTAAATTTAATGTCCTCCAGATCCATTAAAAAATAAAAGTGTTGTGTGTTGCATAAGCTTTCTTTACTTCCATTGGACAGTTTCATCTCAGGAGAATTCTACATTCTAATCGAATTAATTCACATAACCTAACTGTATGGTTCCAGTGGGCCTTTTCTAATTTCACTTAGTTTATTTGTCTCTTTCCTTCTGCTGCTCATGTCAGCCCCATGGCAATTTACTTTGGGCGATCATACACCTGCTAACCACCTCCATCATCTTTCTTGATGCATGCATCTAAGACCGGGAAAATATGCTTAATATGCTTAGTAATCCACTCCCCATTTCATATTTTATTGCTCGGTAAACATTGGGCTTTTTGAAAAGCCTCTCAAGTACAAAATAAGCATTGTGATATGTTACAAAACTGATAAAATGCATACAAACATAGAAAGAAGCTGGCATTTTGTTTAGGGTGTAATCTTTTCTGCCTCATTAAGGGTGTGTTTGACACGAGTGTCAAAGAGTTGAGTGTCTTTGTGTGAGTGTGTGCGCGTGCGTGTGTTTTATGTGCATTTTTCTGTGCCGCAATCTTTGTGAAACTCACCCTCTCAGTACTTGCTGTAAATTTGGTGACACAGAAAGGGTTGACACAAGAGAAACTTGAGGGGTTGTATGAGATTTGACGTAATGACCACTTTGGTGCAGATGATTTATAGTTCATTCTTCTGCTGAAGTCTTCAGAAGCCATCACCAACAAGCATAAAGCAAGAGCAAGAGGTCATAGTGCTTCATTAACAGGCTCCTCTCTTCGTCTTTCAGCTGCAGCCCCAAGTAAAAGCACAGAAATGAAAAGAGCCTCAAGAGGCCTATGTGTCGCACCGTCACCATGTGGCTGTGTGTGTGAGAGTGCACATAACCAAACAGTCAGGAGGGGGGAAGGAAATGTTCTGCAGAAGCTGCATCACATTTGCCAGCTCTTCTGGTTGTGTTGAGTTGCACACTAGGAACCACTGTGTAGACACCAGCCGTGGAAAACCTGTTGAGAAACCTTCAGCTGCATGGATTCTTCTCCACTGTGCACAGAATGTGTCTGGCTATACATTTTCCAGAGGTTTCTACTGTATTTTCTGTAACGTGTTTGTAGCTAAACGGCTAAAAACCTGAAAAAACAACTGCTGAAGAAAAGCCACTCTAGTGTCTACTGAGGGAACAGTACTGTTATTATGTTAGAGTACATCCTCAATTCATGTCCTTCAGTTACTGATGGAGGTTCTCAGCAGTTATTTACTATTCACACTGACAGATTTCTCATCACTCAAATCATATACATTAGTTATCGGTGTTCCTCTCAAAACATCTTTGATTTGATTTTACACAATTTCAAAAACAAATGTTGATGCTGCCTGTGGCACACAAGGGAATGGGCAAATTTAAAATTTGAAATACATTTTCAATTAAATTTCAAATAAAATAGGTATACAGTAGTGTGCAAAAGTCTTAGGCATGCAACTTCAGTGTCTGTAGAGAAGTACAGGTAGATTCTTATCTACCATCAGGGAGGTTTCTGGTTGGTCCCAAATTCATTCTGCAGCCTGAGAATGACCTCAAACCCCCAATCTCAGTCATCCACAACTATGTTCAGCAAAAAGAAGGGATCCTGCAACAGATGGTATGGTCCCCACAGAGCCCTGATCTCAACATGATCAAGTCAGTCTGGGAGTACATGCAGAGACAGTCAAAGTCTGCAGAAGAACTGTGGCCAGTTCCTCAAAATGTTTGGAAGAACCAATCAACCTCTACCTTAAACCCCATGCAAGTCTGCATAAGAGAACTGATGGTGTTTTAAAGGCAAAGGGTGGTCCCACCAAATATTGATCTGATAGAGGTTTTTTTTGTCTACTGCACTTTTTAGAAGGTTTATCGGTTAATAAGTATTCATGGCATTATTTTTGGAACCATCCTCGCTTTATAGCATTTTTCCCACAGGTGCCTAAGACTTTTGCACAGTACTGTATCCAAGAAAGAATAAATTGCCATGACATTATTTACATTTAAATTTGCTCATTTAACAAATAATTTTCTCAAAAGCAAAAGGCTATTCAAAATATGCAAAAAAATGATTTCAACACATGATAGTTCACCACTATTATTTCATAGCAAACATTTTAATTGACAAAATATGGTAAATTACCTGAACAATATTAATCTTTCATGAACTTTATTTATGTTTAGCAGCTGGTGCACTCAACATGTCTCCCTCATTAAATGCAATAGTAAAAGAAAAGAGAAAGAAACGGGCAGAATATCCTTTTTTTAATGCAGCAGGTAAAAGCCCATCTGCATGCAGAAAGAAAAAGCACGATGAGGATATGCAAATTAGCACATTCATTAATTAGCCGAGGGGCCCGTTGTATTTTTAATTGTCTGTGAGAAGAAATGAAAACAAAGAAACGTTCCAATTTTCCACAAGAAATCTTTATGGACCACCTTAGGCTAATGATGCTGATCTGTTTTGGTAGTTTCTCTTACGTGCCACTGAATGTGAGGCACTACACCTGTAAAGAATGTCTGGAAAATATTCTAATTTAGGTCTGTGAAGGAGCGAATCTCTACTTAGTATTCACCAAGAGAGCAGCTTTGGAGAAATAGACTTCATTTGCTCTTTGAATTAGCCGTATATTCCCCAGCGTATCCCCTGGCTGGCCTTGACCCAGATCAGTCCTCACTGACTGCTGTCTGAGAGCTGCTCCTCACAAGCACATCAATATCCATAAACACTCCCATTTATGAATAGGTTCCTGGCCTTTAGTTTCTTCTGTGTCCCAGAAATCCATTTTTTATGCCCACCACTCATTATTTAGTAATAGTAGGTACAGAATATGTGGAATGATGCTGTGTGGTGATAAAAAAGGTGTTTTTCTTACCCCTAGCAACTACAGACAACCCCCAGCTTATGCGAATAGTGGGTTCCCAGAATTTGGCTTGTAAGATGAAATTTTATTACAGCAGGAACGGCTCTTATTACTCATGAGGGAGAACAATCAGCCTCATATTTGCCTGTAACTTGGTAAAGGGTGTTAAATAATTTCAGTTATATACAGTACTATGCAAAAGTCTTAGGCACCTGTGGGAAAAATGCTATAAAGCAACGATGGTTCCAAACCTCCCTGATGGTAGATAAGAATCTACCTGTACTTCTCAACAGACATTGAAATTGCATGCCTAAGACTTTTGCACAGTAGTGTACATGAAACCTCACATTTTGATGGATACCTGTATTGAGCATTGTCTTTTTGAAAAAAGTGAGAAAATCTAGAATTTTTGTTAACAGTTGGAAGTTTTAGGTTTTATTGCTGTGACTTATTCATTCATACTGACTGAATCTTCTTGTCCTTGGGCAATATTTGCTGCTGCTTCAGAAGTTGTCTCATTTGCCATGTCTGTTCCTCAGACCTCATTCCCAGGAAATCTGCAGTTGGTACTGGTGCTGCGTCCCACAAGTTTGTTCCACCGTACCTTTTCTGACATCTATTTCAAGCTCAACAAAGAGGAATTCAAAATGAAGGTTCCGGTAAACTGTCTTAATAAACTTCTTCTTAAGAGGGAAGCACATAAAATGGAACAGACTCAAAATGTATTTGTGATCTGAAAATTGTGCATAGAAGTACTTAGGATTGGATGACATTGTTAAGTTCAGGTTTTCTTTAACAGCAGTAGTTGCTACGATGTAGTGTTGTATGGCAGTATAATGAACTGTTAGATAGTGTCTATACAGCAGTTGAGTCCCAGAAAGAAGAGTTTCTCCGAAGATGCATCGTGCCTCACGTGTCCCTGTCACCTGTTTAGGTGATCATGCTCAGTTCGGTCACTGAACTCCACAGCTACATTGACAAGGCCCAGCTAACACAAGAGCTGGGTGGAACGCAGGAGTACTGCCATGAGAAGTGGATATCTCACAGGGCTGTAAGTGATAGCTGAGAACCTCAGAAAGCAAGACAAACTCAGTACATAGGTGTTTGTTGAGGGACTAATGAAGACTTTCTTTTCTTCAGTAAGATTCAATCAGACCCTAGTCTGTCCTGCACAAAAATATACGTGCCATAACTAGTACCCTGGGTTTGCTACCAGTGGATTAATAAAACAAGCAAAATCTTTTTTTTTGCTACTGATTGTTTATAAAGATCTTATTCATACAAAGCACAAAGTATGCACCTGTATCATCACAAAAATGTATTGAAAAACCTTTCATCTTTACCCTGTTATACCAGGCCATTGAGGGCTTTGCTTTGATGGTAAAAAAGACCGCTCAGACACTGCAGTTCTTCGGCACAGAACTGGCTGAGACCGAGCTTCCAAATGACATCCAAGCCACCACCAGCCTTCTTGGAGCCCACACTGAGAAGAAAGAGAGAATGAAGGCAGGTTATGGAAGATAAGCATAGGTTTACTTTTTAAGTAAAGTAGTCCAGAGATTTTTTTCTATGGATCTGGTCCTTTCTCTGTACAGGAGGATCTCATGGTTGCACTGAATCAAGGGAACATTCTGCTGGACAGCATCAATGAGCCAGTAGTGAGGCAGCCAGATTACAGCATGAATCAGGATGAGTTGGAGAACTTGGCTACAGTGCAGAGGTGAGGGACCTCTGAAGCTTCTGGACCTGACTTTTTCCTTTAATAGTCATTAGCCAAAGACCATGTACATTTTAGTTGGGTCATTTGGGCCACCTTTGAACTTATTTGCCATCAATTCCTTTGGCTCTGCAGACTGCTTTCTCAGCTGGATGAGACCGAGACAGCATTTGATGAGTTCTGGGAACGGCATCAGACCAGGCTGGAGCAGTGTCTACAGCTTCGACATTTTGAACACAGCTTCCGGGAGGTAGGTGTGAGGTAGGCAGGCTGGCCAAGTAACAGACAACTTTTCAGACGCATGCTAATTACACCTGTTCCTTTTGAACAGGTTCGTGCCCAACTTGACCTGCTGACAGAACACCAAAACGCTCCTTGTTTCTCAGTGGCTGGAATGAGCCCTGCACATTTGGAGCACATTCTGAGGGACTTGAACAACCTTGAGGAGAGAGTTAATGTAAGAGTTCTACTCTGCTATATATTCATACTCAGAAAACATCTCTTTACGTCTACAGTATATAAGCCACACGCTGTTACATCCCTGCTTTACTATTACTTCTTCACACGTTGCCATAAACACATTGTGACACTCCTCGTACTATATCTGCATACAGGAGGTTCTGGAGCAAGCCCAGATGTTGGCCTTTGAGGGTGACCAGCTCGTTCAGAACTCCCACTACGCAGTGGATTCTATTGTACCCAAGTGCAGTGAGCTGCGAGCTGTCAGTGAGGAGCTCACCACCAATCTGAAGGCCAGGAAAGCGCATCTGCTGAAGGCCATGGAGCTGCACCAAAACCTGGAGAAGGTGATACAAGCCCCTCTCAAAAGGCTCACATACACTGCATACATAGTACTCATACTCAGAACAGGTAGCACAGCCTGAGCTTTTCACAGAAGGACAGGTGTGCAAGACAACTCGAAAGTAATACCACACTTGAGGAAAGCTATTCTTTCACCAGGCACAAGTTTCAAGAAGGAAATCAGCAGACACATTCAGGTGTTATCTGAACTGCCCAAGTACTTTCCACTGATAACCTATTCCAAAAGAGCAAAAAGACCCCAATGTCTATTATATTTTAAAATAAACACACAGAACCGGGAGGCATAATAACTATTGACACTGCTGTGCAGCCATTTGGAGATAAACTGCGTTTCCTTCAAAACTCTATTCATAATCCATATAGTATCAAGCCATATTTACTTGTGTGTGGAAATTCCATGAGATCATTATTGTCATTTGGCTCTTATGTATTATATGTTTTATGTTGCTGTAATGTAATATTTTGCTTTAAATTAGTTTTCTTTGATCTTAATAAAATTCATCCTCACCCTCTTTTCCCTGAAGTAACTAATTTTGATAGTTGTTTTCTTATGTCAAGGCTGCCAAGTGGTGTGAGGATGGCATCTACCTCCTAGCTTCCCAGCCAGTGGACAAGTGTCAGTCTCAGGATGGTGCAGAGTCTGCACTGCAGGAGATTGAGCGCTACCTAAGCACAGCTGGATGTAACAGTGCTCTCCTAGACATCAATGCCATTTGGAGGGACTATGAGTCTGTGCTCAATCCTGAATTTAGGGTAAGTCTCCCACTGGAAAAAATAAACACGGAAGGCTAAATAAAAATGTTAGTCTGACTGCTGTTCCCTTCTGTTGTTTCCTTAATGGTCCTGGCAGGAACATGTGGAAAAGGTGTTCAACAAGCAGGTGTCCATGGAGGAGATGTTTGAGAAGCGTCGCGTCAGTCTGAAGAAGCTGGCAGCAAAGCAGACCCGTCCTGTTCAACCTGTCGCTCCAAGGCCTGAGGCCATCATTAAGTCACCACTGTCATCTCCTGGTGAGCACCATAAGAAAGATCTTGAATACCTTACTATACCACCTGCAAATAAGTTTATCTGTTACAGTGAATTCTACATTGGTTTGTCTCTGTCTGGTGGTAGAGTTATTAAAATTCTACAGTGTGTATTACAAATCTAACAAACTATATACCTTTTTTTATTATTTTATTGCGCTCAATAAGTTAATACCACGTGTTCCTATATAATGAGAACAATATCTTTCAGTGTTTCTCTAATTCTCTCTTTCTATCCATCTAGGGCATGAGAGAACCGGAAGTGAAGCAGACCCGCTGAATGTAGGAAACTGTCCAAAGGCAAATAACTAATTCCTAACTTCAGCTTTCTTATTGCTGTGAGATCCAAACAGATATCATCCTTCATCAGCAGTGAACATGCTGCCAGGGATGTGCCTTTAGAGATCTTTGAAGGTTCTTCATTGTTCTTCAGGTAGTCTCAGTGATGCCTGCTCTCTTTGTTAATTCTCAGGTGGGGGTGAGCAAGCAGTCATCTCTGTCTGATGAAGAGGAGAATTTGGCCATACTGAGGAGGTGAGGCTAGATCCTATCCAGGGCTCATGTGACCTAGTGCTAAAAGCACCATAATAACAAACTGAAGGGAAAAGTTAAATCTATCACATGGCATAGCAGCTGATACAGACATTTTTATTGATTTAATGTGTAACAGCCTCTGAACATATGAAGCTATGGATCAATGCTTTGATGTCTGTAGACACGTGATGAATGAACTGCTGGAGACAGAAAGGGCCTATGTAGAGGAGTTACTGTGTGTGCTTCAGGTGAGTAGAACTCCACTTTTACACATGGTCCCATTGTTTTTATCGTAGACTCTTGAAGCTATTTCTAGAATAAAATTCCTTTCTCTTTGTTATTTTTTCCTAGTTTCCGACAAATATCTCACAAAATAGCCCCTTTCCCTCATTATCTGGTCGATATCAATATTCTGTACTACGAATCATTCTAAACATATGTACCATGTTCCAGGGCTATGCTGCAGAGATGGACAACCCCAGCATGACACACCTCATTCCCAGCATGCTGCTGAACAAAAAGGAGATCCTCTTTGGCAATATGCTTGAGATATACCAATTCCACAAGAGGTAATGACAACTTCTGCTGTTGCTGTGACGCTGGTTACAGACCAAAATTGTTCTGTATGAGCTTCTTCTGAGAATACAAGTGCTAGATCTTTTTGGTTACTGAAAGGTAATCCGCAGTCTGAAAAGTGTTAGCAAGGCTTTTGGGGTCGCTCTAGCAGTGTTAAAAAAATTACCTAACTGAAATTATAAATACTAAAATGAGAAGTAATGAGAAAGTTGCCTTGAACAGGTAAATTTTCAAAATTTAAGGATACTTTCTGATGTAATGTTAGCCTTGGTAGAGTAGTGAACCTGGGACACAGCATGCTGATCGTGCTACCAGTACTTAGTGGGTTAAATCTTTTCCAGGATCTGTTGTATTGTTAAAAAGTCTGAAGATGTAATCAGTACAAAATACTTTACACTGCTGTTAGTTCCAGTTAATACTGGTTTCTTTTTGCCTCTTTTTGCCTCACCCGATCTGTGATTTTTGTCAGGACATTTCTCAGAGAGTTGGAGACATACACAGAATATCCTGAGCTCGTGGGGCGCTGTTTTCTTCAAAGGGTGAGTCGGCAGAGGCGACTTGAAGTTGTTCAAGGACAAGGATTTTACTAAGAACAATAATGATCTAGAATTATCTAATGAAACATTGTGAAATTGAGGCTGTCCACAAACTGCTGGTTTTCTTCTCTGTTAGATGACTGACCTACAGATCTATGAAAAGTACTGCCAGAACAAACCGCGATCAGAAAGTTTGTGGAGACAGTGCTCTGACTGCGCCTTCTTCCAGGTACTCCCTCTTACCTTTACCATCTCCCTGGTGGTTCTTCTCTTTTTCATACCCGTGTCTGGTAATTTTCTGGCTTAAGTCTTAGTGTCTTATACATTGTTGAAACAGGAGTGTCAGAAAAAGCTTGAGCATAAACTGGGGCTGGACTCCTATCTCCTGAAACCTGTACAGAGGATAACAAAATACCAACTCTTACTGAAGGTATGTTCAGTGCCTGTCCCTCAACTCTTCATCAGGTAGTTAAATAAAGCTATTTATGTTTTATATCTATAATGCAGTATTTCACAATGTATATCATTTTTGCTGTAATGCTGAACATATAGCTGGTATCCCAGATACACAAGGGTTGGTCAAAAAATGCTAAGAATTTCAGAATTGAAATCAGAATCTTTTTTGATGACTCCTCATATAGTCTGGAGAATTGTGTAGTAGCTTTCACCGAGATCTGTTTTTTATTATGTCTAATTTGTGTTTGGTAGGAGCTCCTCAAGTACAGTAAGGGTTGTGAGGGAGCAGAGGACTTGCAGGAAGCACTCACAGCCATCATAGCCATTTTGAAGGCTGTCAATGACTCCATGCACCTGATTGCCATCACAGGATATGAGGTGGGTGCTATGATGCACACTGTTTGGACAGCATACATCTACAATCTAACAAGGCTCACAGATGTAAAGTCACTTTTTTAATACGCAACAATTTATGTGAACGTCTGCTATATTTATTTTCCATGTCTAGTAGGGAAATGAAAGGTGAGGAATACAGACACTAACCACTGATCTCTGCTCCCTGAAAGGGTAACCTAAGTGACTTGGGAAGGCTTCTAATGCAAGGGTCATTCAGTGTGTGGACTGAGCACAAAAAGGGCCACGCCAAGGTGAAGGACCTGGCTCGCTTCAAGCCCATGCAGAGACACCTCTTCCTGCATGAGAAGGCCCTGCTCTTCTGCAAGAAGAGGGAGGAGAATGGGGAGGGTTATGAGAAGGCCCCTTCCTACAGCTTCAAGCACTCCCTCAGTGTGAGTGTGAGGTGCTAGAACCAGGATCATGCGGGACAGGAATAGATAGGGTGCTAGTCTCACAAATACATAATTCAGAATTGGTGGTATTTAGGCATGACTCATTCCATTGTACATTTTGGCCTTCAGGTAACATAGCGGTTTAGGACATAAACTAATGCCCTGGAGACTACCAGTTCAAACCCAGATAGAATCAGTTATATTTCCCCTGAGCAAAGTACTTAACTTGATCTGCACCAATAAACTCTCCCAACTGTGCTGTAGTCAAAACAAAATGCATTTTCTCAATTCTTCTGTACAATTCTATGGCTTAATACTCCTCTTATTGTTTTGTCTCACAGATGAGTGCTGTGGGCATCACAGAAAATGCAAAAGGAGACAATAAGAAATTTGAGATCTGGTGCAATTCTAGAGAGGAGGTATATATTGTGCAGGTACAGTAGATGACAGCTACTCCACTTGCATAGCTCTTATCAGAGTAAACATATTGCAACAAACCAGAACTTTACAAAAAGGTCTATAATTGATGGCAAAATATATACATTCTGAAAATGTATTATTCATTTCCAGGCCACAACGACAGAGATTAAAACAGCATGGGTGAATGAAATCCGTAAGGTACTAACCAGTCAGCTGAAAGCTTGCAGGGGTAAGAGCTACATTTTCAATGCTATGACAATGATTAATGCATGTCTGTTCAGTAATTTTTGTGAACTGAACCAACAAAAAGCCAACTTTCATTAAGTTATATTCGTTATTTTCCAGTTCCTTTGGTAATTATGCGCATTACTTTTGTAATATCGCATACCTCTTCTTCACCATTTTAAATGTGCATTTTCATTGTAATATCACTGAAAGTTTTGTTCTACTCTACATTCCAGCAGCCAGCCAGCAGAGGCTTTCAGATCAGATTCTTCAGTTCTCTGTGACAAATCCTGCATCTGTTAGCCTCAGGTGAAACAACACTGCCCTCATTCATATGGTTTTCCCATGGAGAATAATGGCAAAATCTTTCTGTGTCTGTGTGTGCGTGTGCGTGTGTTCCTGCATCTGTGGGTGATCTCCGTATCATTATTTTTCAGCTTTCTTTCGTTGATTTTTATTGTTTGCCTTCCTGTCAGCTCGGTGACACAGCAACCCTACATTGAATAGGCACTTACTGATAATGCTTGAAGGAATACTTTTAAGTTTGTGAGCTTTAAGCGAGGCAGATTTCTGAACAAAGAGAAATGTCCATACACTGTTTAACCGTCATAGCGTTTCTGTCACCTGACAGATATGGAGTGACTTGACATTATTCTCACTGCAAAACTAGTGCAGCTGATTTGTGTCACTTTTTTTCACAGCCCATTAAAAAACTGTCAGAAGAACATGAAGAAATTGGAGGAAAGGAGGGTTGAGCCATGCAGCCCAGAACCCAATTCCTCAAACTCCCCAACCCACATAGACAAAGGCAAAGGTGAGAACCTACAACAGAACTGCAAACACATGCGATAATTTCACTTTAAACTGTCAAATTAAATCCTGTACTGTGGTCATACTGTAACTAATGAGAAAAAATAGACAAACCATCTGAGACTTTCTGCTTTTCGTGCCATACTACCTACTCACCCCACTCAGTTATCAGTCTGTGCTGGTGTTCTGAATCTGAGCTATGACAGTCTGCCTATATGATAGATGAGTCTCTGAGTAAAATCCTTTTGCTTTTTTCCCTGCTTTTACACTGCTGGAAGGACTAATCTGTTCCCTTTCCTTTTTCTCCTGTCCATCCACCCTTCTCTCTCCCTTTTTTTCATGAATATCTTTCCAACTGTTGATGTTGTGCATTGGTGTAGATGAGCCCACAACAAGCCCTACCAATGAGAGGGCTGCAGTGGCTAAAAAACGCTTTACTTTGCAGGGATTTAGCAACCTGAAGAGTCAGAAAGGTAAACCAAGGCCTTCAATGATGTTATGTTTTCACTGGCATTTTCATGGCCACATTTACATCACATTACCTCTTATCACTTCTATACAAAGCATAATTTCTTTCTATGGTACAAGCTCCACTATTCAATGCAAATCAACCCACCGGTGAAGCAGTACTTGGATTTGTCTATATATGTGTGTGTGTGTGTGTGTGTGTGTGTGTGTGTGTTACAGAGGAATATAGTGCAAAATCTTTTTTATAACCATGGTAAAACACTTCAAGGTGAAGAATACTGTTGATGCTGGCCAAACACCATGTTTTGATTTAGTATTTAGAGAATGGTTATGTCAGCTATTTTTCCAATTACAAGAGATCAAGAAAAAAGAGCTTTTACCACAGTAACTAAAATTTTACCATAATTTACTGACCTAATGATTCTGGTTGTTATATTACCATGGTGACTTCATTTGTAAAAAGGATTTAGGTCCCAGGTTCTATGTTATTATTAAAATAACAAATATGGCATGCTTTCCTTGACAGAGATCCAATCTCCTGATGTTAAAAGCTTCACATTACCCACAGTGCTCATCTCTATCCCAGGTATCATGTAGATAGATACAGCCTAGATCATAGCTTGTAAATAATAGAACAGATCCGTTAATGCCTTGTGATATGTCTTTATTCAACATTCCCTTAGCTTAATAGTATGGTGTACAACTCACTTCTGTACAGTTGAAACCCCAATATCACTTCATACCATTGTTGCAATGATGGTGTTACCATGGTTTGTACATCATGGGTTGCACGGAAGACAGCTCAAGTTTCTCTGTGATACATGATCACAGAGCTGACATCCGTTCTTCACTTAATCTGACAAACATTAAAAAATCCTTTTTCTAACAACCACATGCTTACATTTTACTGTTTATTTAAGACTTATTTACCTGCCTCCTCTTGTTCTGAATTAATCTCTTGTCTCCTCTTTTTACTTTTCTTACACAACTGCCAGGATCTCCTACTAGCCCAAACAACAAACACAAATGCCATGAAATTAAAAGTGGCCCAACGCCATTTGGTTTTAGAGGTATTCTCTTCCATGATCCCCAATAAATTCATGCCCCATCGCAATTATTTTTACATTTGTCACTCTGTTTGGAAAATATATACAGGTATCCCTCAAGGTACTTTGAGTTATGAGTTTTACAAGTGAAATTATTTAATACCCATAACCAAGTTGCAACCAAATATAAGGCTGAGAAGCATATGAAATTTTACCTTACAAGCCAATTTCCAGAAATGCATAACACTCATAAGTAGGGGGATACCTGTATATTATGGAGTCTGACTGACTAGAATACACTGGGAAGTCAAGTTTAAAATAAAAAAGACAATAAAGAATAGTTATATATTGGATATGTGGTTTAGAAATATTACCTTCGAGGACTAAGCCCTGTTTTCTTTTCATCCACCAGGCTGGGCCAAGCCCTCTCTCTCAACAGACCCTTCAGAGGAGAATGATGGGTACTCAAGTGCTGAAGACCCCCTAAACTCTGACCCTGAGGATGAGAGAGGAAAGAAACTTGTGAGTTGGAATTTCTTAATTCCACTTGTTCATCTGTCCTTCTGTGTTTGTGTGCTTGCTTTCATTGCTTTAATTTGCAATGGAATAAAAAGCACGATGCCTGAGAAGATATTTACCATCTAACATCCACTGTAAGCATTCAGTCCATCACCATATGTTCTAACCAGTTGTTACGTGTCTGTGTTGCTCCGGTTGTTTGGCGGTTGTTTTTCTGTTTTTCCCCCTGTCTCTTCTGTTCTGTGTCACAGGTGGTTTGCTCCATCTGTCAATCATCATCAATCAACCTATTGGAATGTGCCAACCGATGACCTGGGGGCGGGCTTTCCCCT
Source organism: Arapaima gigas (assembly GCA_900497675.1). NCBI lineage: Eukaryota > Metazoa > Chordata > Actinopteri > Osteoglossiformes > Osteoglossidae > Arapaima > Arapaima gigas. The sequence goes on along the minus strand of UFQX01000331.1, from coordinate 314,161 downwards.
TGATAAGAAGCACTGTGACCCCCCCAAAGATGGCTTTTTGGCTCACTCGTTCGATTGCTGTTTGCTACGTGTATTTGACTTTGTTATATTGTTACGTGTGACTTCTGGTTTGACTTTGTTTTGGCTTAAGGATTCTGGTTTTTGGATAGTGGATTTTGGTCTAGTCAACTGTGTAAATAGTCACACACTTGATGTCACGTTGTTCACTGGGTTGTTGGCTTGGATTGAGAACAAGCTAGTATGTGTGCGCACCTACATCGAACTTCACGTAGGGTTGTACGTACTGTTATACACACTAGGTAAGTGGGCGGGTGCCAACCCCTGTATTTTCTGTGTTAGTTTAGACTAGCGTAGTTAGGTAGATATTTATTTTTGTTCACTACGTCAGGAATAGGTAAGACACTGAAAATACAGATCAGGTTAGTGGAAACTTTTTGTTTCTTTCTTTGCTTAGGCACCGTCCAAGTTCTCTATCCTGGTTAGCACCTTTGTTTGTATATACTTGTATCTTGTATCAACCACTGAACAAATTATAAACCACCCATTTCACTATTTTTTGTGTGGGCTGCTTGTTGTTTATGCTCCCACTCCACCACCCTAGACAGGAGCCAGTAGTGGGGGCGTAACACCAGTACTGTCCTTTTCCTCACCAGGTACGAGGGAAGTACACAGTGGTGGGAGGCTGTGACAGGGGACAGTCCCAAGACCTGGCTGTGAAACCTGGGGACATGTTGCAGCTGGTCAAGGAGGGAGACGATGGAGAGTGGTGAGCAGACACTCACAATGTTGACCAGCAACTCACACTTTGCGGTGTATCAATCCTACCAATTCAGACAATTTACTGCGGGAAATCAGTGATATCTGTTGCCTTACAATGTATCATCAGTAATGGAAAGGTGTTTATTTGCAGGCTTGTGCGTAACATAACAAGCAATAAACAGGGCTGGGTCCCAGCTGCCAGTCTGCTGTCTCTTAGGCAGTCCAAGTCCTTGCAGTCTCTCAGTAGTTCAGGTAACATGTTCTTTTGCCTGCCTTTACTTCATTCTTATCCACTGTGTGTTTCCTGATAAAACACAGCACATGGCATCATATACTTGTGCCTACATCATATAAATTGTTTTTTAAACTGCATTCAGCCTACTCTTTTTTAACTTCAGTGAATATTACCGTATCCACCATTGTATGTATATATCACCTTATGCATGTTATGGTCATTATTGCTATTGATTGTTATTGTGTATGATCTATTCTGCAAAACAGATTTAAACTAACTTTTATTTGTGTGGTTATGGTTTAGAGGGCTCTGGAAATCTCAGTACCTCCTCCAGCTGTAGTGAGACCTATGCCAACTTCTCCGACATCAAAGCCTAAGGTTTCTAGCAATGCTGCATATGGCACTACCTGGGCGCCGGCCACTATTCCATTCTGCTGCTCCTCCTTGAAATTCAAAAACTAACAATAAGGTTCCTTGATCATTAGCAGCTGTGTACTGCACTGTTAAGCAATGTAGAAAAGGTCCAGACACTGGCAACCCTGTAAGAGGCCTGAGTCCAGATGTCAGGCCCCCAAGCTGCAAAGAAACAGAAAGCAGTCAAAGCCCAATGCAGCCAGTGTTCCTGCCTTTCTTTGCCCAATATGTAGAGATACTGCACTGTTAGCTACATGAGCCCAGGTCATACCTAGCTCAGAGTGAATGGATCATCATTCATGTTCCAGCATGAAAACCTCTTTTCCTACATACTGTATTACCATTGAAACTGCTGGTCTGCATTTACCCTTTCATTAAAAACAGCCCACCATAAGGATGTGATTCTTCTCACTGAGAAACATTGACTGACTGATGAGACAAAACACAGCACATGAGAAACTTCCAAATAGCTAACTTATTTCTTGTAAAAAAACTAAATACATGTACAAAAATGTATTAAAATGTAAATATATGTACATAGAAACTGTATCCTGAAACCCTAAGAAAGTCTACTGGGAAACTCAACTTTATTTATCTGTCTGATGTTCTGTGTAGGGCTAACAGGCCTGGAATATAGACTTCTGTCTAACTGCAATATAAGGGCAGAACTACTCTATTTCTTCAGACCAGGATTTTGACCTGTCTTGACAAATACCACAGCACTTCGGTCTCCTCAGCTCCACCCTGCAACGCCCCCCCAATTCCACTAAACAACACAATGTGGTATTCAGATAACTAAATGTCTCGCTCCTAATATTTCACTGCACAAATCTATGGTTTCACTGGTGAATACAGAAGAGTTGTCCTTGATACAGAAATGTGTATTTATTTCACATGTTACTAGACTACACAGTTTTCCTCCAGTGCATTTTACAGATTTGATCTCAAGTCTATTCTTCAGCTAGACATTTTCACTGGATCAGTGTTGAAGGTTGAAACGGTATAGGTCTTTTTGAAGGCACTTCTCATCCTTTCAGTGTCTCACACCTGCTTTTTGTTGTCGCTGTTACACAACTGAAGTGTCATTTCTTGAGCTACTAATTTTCTGTTTTACATTCCTTAAATTTAATCTCTGTATGATACTGATTTTAATGAATCACCTTTTATGCAACATATTGCTGCATCTTTTTATATTGTAATTAAATTGTGGATAAAAGAAAATGTATATGTGTTGTAGCTGTGTATAAACAGAAAATAAAGTAACAAACTAATTGTACCCAGAATTTGAATCTAAAAACTAGTCTTTATGTCTCCACCACATTGTCATCAAATCCATTTACAACATAATTTTTGTTTAGATGCGAACCAGACAATATTATTCAAAGTAGGTTGCATAAATTTACATTTTGATGTTGGTAATTTTACTGTTTCTTAACCATTCGATTTCAACACTTCCATATCATATGAGATCTTGTTTTACTGTAACCTGTCCATCTCGGAAGATTTACAGGATGTATGATTTTTCCCAGGATGACAGTGACTTGTATGGGCAACATTAAAACTGGTCAGTATGTGTGCAAAGCCTGCAACTTCTGGTGGAATCAAAAGTTCAAAGTCTAATTCATTTTGGACAGGAACGATTTAATAAAAAGGTGCCTGAAAATTTGGCCTTTTATCAGTCTGTGAGTCTCTAATGAAAACCGTCCTATTTGCAATTAATTAGTAGAGCCAATTACCTAAAAAAAATGTACATGTACTCTGACCAAACTGACCTTCAGCCTCCTTCAAATAAAATCCTCTCCAGGTAAAGTTTTAACATCATTTTACACCAGGGGATGTGGACAAGGGACAGAGCAAATTATGGCTTTTATTACAGCTATTCAAGTTCAGTTTGCAATTTGATTGAATGCATTTCAGGATTCAAGTTATGTTAAACTAATGCATCAGTTTACAATTTAGACCAAACTATATTGCTGAAATTAAAACAAAAGAGAAAAATCAGTATTTTACTTGGTTTAGGTTAACTAGTCTATTAGGGAGGCTGACATATTTGTTCAGGGGCTACAAACCAAAAATAAAATTATGAGCATAATTCAAATTTGATGTTCAAATTTAAAAACATATTTTTACACTATCATATCAATAGTTCAATTGTGTGAAGAAATCCCAATGAACAGATGAAACTGTTCAATGTATATCCTGAACAGTGTATATCCATCACTTTCTTATTCACTGCTATTGACCATTTGTCTTGGTGAGGGTTGTGGGGGTCCGGGGCCACTTCAAGCAAGGAGGGGTTACACTGTGGACAGGACGCCATTGCATCGCAGGGTGGCTCTACACACGCGCATGGAGAGGCACGCCACCCGAAACCACGCGCCTCAGGATCCGAGAGCTCCCCAAACAAAATAGAACCCTGATAAAAACAAATACTACCCTTTCGAAGACATTGTCTATTCATATTTTCTGTCCGGACAGCTTCGCACGAGTGAGTAAATATGCCCAGGTGCTGAGATTTAAGTGGAATTGTTTCTCTCTGCAGCCAGGAGGTGACGCTATGGTTACGGGTCACATTACGGTTAAATCCTGCGCTTGTGCAGTAGTTACCCTAAACCGACACACTAAAGATATGCTGCTGTATAAATCACTGTACACCACTTTAGATAGAGGAGTCAAGTAAATAAATATTAAAAACAGTGCGAAGCGGATTTTAAGGAGATTGTCTTCTTTTATCGGCATTTCAGCTTCCGGGATCGCAGTCGTCGTAGAGCTCGTACCAAACAGTCACGCCCATTTTTGTCCGCCTTTCTGTGCAACACATACTTCCCAGTTGTTTTTGGGGTCTTTTGACAGCGCTAATGTGAAAATGATCCACACTGTGAACGTTTTCAGCCGATAAACGCTGCAGCGTTCAGGCGTTTGACGAAATTTATGACGAAAATGTTCGTCACGGAACAGAGGAAAGGCACGTCGGCTCGCGCTGACGAAAACTAACGAACTTTGACCGGGCTGACAAACTGGTTAAAGTGAATTTGGTCGCTGGTTCGTCACTCGCTATTTTCTGTTTGCTGTAAAATTTCAGGCCAGTTGCAATCGTCCGGTGTCCAGGGAAAAATTATATGTGAAAAGTCCGTCGTCTTTTCCCCCTTTGTTCTGTGTCCCATCAATTGCAGCGCCGTTCTGCGGTGAAGTAAATCGGTGTATATGAGGGGGTGAAGCCGAGGAGAAGGCAGCAAGGTGGCTTCGTAGCCTCCGAGAAGAGGGAAGAGACATTTAATCGCTTCGCAGACGGTCATGCACTCGGCTAGAAGAAAAAGAACCGGAGTCTAGAGATACTTCGGCTACGACGAGCAGACGAGAAAAACAACGTGCAGAATATTATCCGAGGGGAGACAGCGGCCATGCTGATACATTCTGAGCAGGAAAAACAAGACAATGTCAAGCGGCATTTGAGGCACAGCACCCGCACACTGCTGAACAGGTAGCCCATCCTGTTTTTCGATTATTAAACCACAAGAGTGTTGACGCGAATAAGTAATATTAATAATTTTGTAACTCGGGGACTCGCTAGGCTTTTCGTCTTCTTGGCATGTACAATTTTGCAGCGACCTGGTCAAGTTGATCATACTGTATTGGAACTTTTGGAATTCAGCCTCGTGTCAAGTGTCATGTAAAAAGAACATTTATTTGTGTGAGCGACACAGCTGCACGTGTGACGCGCGTCGCCATCTTCGCTAATGTAAAACATTGTTGCAAAGAACTGTGGGTAACGCAGTTCATGAAGCACGGCCAATAGCGAGCTTAGCTGCTGCCTTCGTGCGCCCTACAGTAGGCGCACTTCTGCGTCTGCCTCTTAAAGGCGCTCGGAGCAGAGTGCAATAAAATGTTGCTTTCTGTTGGTTTGTAAAAAACGAGAAATGTTATTTGCTTATTGTATTTCACATTGAGTAGATCGTGTGAACACTGCTTATTACATAGGTAATATAACAATTTGTTTTGTCTCAATGGGCCCCCGTTTTACATCTAATACATTTGAGAGCTTCTCATCCCACTACAAGACCAAAGTTCATGCAAACACATGCATTTAAATATTTAAAATTTATAACAGGTGAAAAGCTCTTTGACATTTGGGTACATCATTTTCTATTTCTGCTGCGTACTGTTTGAAAAATGAAATCCGAAGCAAAATGAAATCTGGATTACAATATAAAAATAATTATGTACTATGTGAATGAGTCAGTCTATTTGTTTAGTTAGCTGCCTATGTAATTTTCATAACTTTTTAATCCCCCACTGGGATTATATGCCTGTTTGCCATTTCTTCCATGATGAGAATTGTGTTAACTGTTCAGCAAGTTATCCTTTCACACAGTTGATATACTTGTTAGCAATGGTTGCATTTTAAGCTATTGTGGCTGAGAGAGGCTAGAGTAGTCTGTTTAACACATTTGCATTGAAATTTTAACCCTTTAATACATTTATTTTATTTTACACCCATCAAACTGAATTTTGTCCCAGCTTGGGAAACCATTGCTTACTATTAGTTGCATTCAGTAGTTACATCTGTTTGGGGTGAACTGAGTTTATTCTCCAAGTCGCTAGATGGCAGGGGCAGCCAGAATGAAGTACCACCACGTCTTCATAAATGGAGCACCAGCAACTTTTTGAGAATAGCAATGTCACTGTCAGTGTTCTTGCAGCTTCTTTTGACCTTTGTGCCCCCTGGGGTATTTGTCACAGCAGTAGCTGTGGAGGCTTGGCTGTGTTTTTGTCAAGAATGAAAGTAAAAGTGCAGAGCATTTTAACTTTATTTAATTTGGGCATTTTTTTCTCCTCTTGCTACCGCACCTTGTTTCCTTGACCCCAGGAGTAGATGCTCTGTTTTCTTTGTCCATCAATGAGGTCATGGAGGTGTTGAAACAAATAAAGAGCGAGATCATGTTCCAAGGGTCCTGGACTTCTGCAGAATGAAGTCTGTCACCAGAGATGGCTCAGAATCACTGGGTGCCAGGCTATGAAAGTACAGCCTGCAGAGGACACCAGTTCACTGTAGATCACAGGACTAGATGACCCTTTTCTTCCTTGTGTTCAACAAGAACTAACTCAAGTAGTACAAACAAGGCCTGTGGTGAGGAGAAAGATGCTGCATTTTGGGTGGAAACCAGTGTTTCCAGTGCTGAAGCCTTTTGTGTGGATACACTCAGTGGTGACATCACAAGCCTTTGCTGAAAGTTACTTTCCTGTTTCTGAACTGTTTCTGTGCAACAGCAGGAGAAGCAAAACATACAACAACATAATACAAAAGTATTTCTGTTGTAATTATGTTAAATCCAGCAATGATACTGTAGCTGGACAAACATGATCATTTGAAAAAAGAATCTGAAGTTTTATGATATAAGGATTGTTCAACTTGCATATTTTGATGATGGGTTTTATAATTTAATTGCATTTTCCATACTTATTTCCTAAAATGTGTATTTTTGGATAAAACATGGCATGTATTTACATGTACAACTAATAGATGCCAGTAAAATGTGCCTAAACAGAGGTGTGGGACCATCTTCATTCAGCTCACTTCTCCAGTGTTTACAGCTAATTTTTGGTGGTCATGAGTGTCCATGATTAGACAACAAGAAAAATGCATAGAGAACCATTGCCAGGTACTGTATTTAGGATCTGGGACATTGTCAGAGGACTGTCAAATTTTGACTGGGACCAAATTTCAGTTGTCACTTTTAACTCCAGCGTGCCTTGAAATTCAAACAGAATTGTGACACCATGTATACAAATAAAGGCTTTAATATTAGAGGCAGTAGAGCAGCCCATCTGCATGCCAGAACCTCCTGTATGTTTGACTGTAGGGAGAACAATTTCTCTGAAGGATTCATTGGCTTATCCAAAAAACAATTTTTTGTTTATCTATTTTTTTAAGCTGTCATGGTAAGATGGTCTTGGGCTTCCAGTCATATATGCCAATCAGTTTTTCTGTGCAGACTGCAATGTTATTTCAGACTTTCCTTAACAAAACGTTTCTATTCTGTTTCGTTTGCAGTGTGAACATGAATACAGGTGAGAATTGGTAAATTTTTTGTAACCAGTCAATTTTCCAAATGCATTCATAGTCTTTTTACTTATGTCATTTTTATACCATACATTTGAAAGTATTTTAATTAGTCTCATCATTAAGTCATTAATAAATCTTTAATATGCACTTTTCCCTTTTACAAACATTCTAAAAATGAGACTTTCTGTGTGGGTAAGTGGGGGGGAAAGAAATGTGTTTTTTCTCATTAAGAAAAACAAAATTCTTAGCATTGCAGTACATGTAATTGGGCTTCCCTTATTTATACACACAAGTATTTACCCCAATATTTTAAAATATCTGGAAGTTTAGTTCGTTAAAAACATCTATCACGTTTACTGTGGAAATAAATTGGGTAAAAACGGTTTAGTTGGTATGCTCAACATTTGTGGGGAAACAAAGCTTTCTGGAATGTGTAAAAGGGCACGAAGGCCAGTTGAGCACTATTTTGGACCTCTGTTTCTCTTTTCTATTGTGGCCATCAATGACCAGTATAGTTCTGTTGCTTCAGATTACCTACTTAATTTATCTGTCCATTTACTTCAACTGCTTTACTGTCAGCAGCTCATATTATTGTGGGAGAATTCTGGCAAATGTTCTTCATGTTGTTGAGACTGTCAAGTGAATGTGTTTGTGTTGTAGAAGAGCATGTGAGTATTCAGAAGAGTATCTTGCTAAAGTGGAGAGACGGTGGGAAGGAAAACACCATAGAGTGAGTGCTGGGTCCACATGGGCATTCCCACACCTGGAACTGTGATGGGATGGTGCTCCCCATTGAACTGACGCTTGAACCACCGTTTCAACTGAAAGGTAACAGCTTTTTCTCACGTATTTGGTATGCACACGTGCTAAATGCATGTTGGTTTATATAGACAGCCACTTGTCACCTCAGAATAGGTTTGAAGAGGAGCAAAACAAAAACACTGAATTAATACATCATAATCTCAATGGCCTTCTAATGAATTTACATTTGTCTTGTTAGAAACATTTTCATCTTCTCAAAAAACAGAAAACTCTAACTGTAGTTAATGACTGAGTTTACTCTCTATTTGCTGTTTATTTAAACTCAATACAGTATCTCAAGGTATGAGTCTGTTTAAATGATGATTTTTTGTGTAAATAATTGACATTATTTAATGCCCTTTACTGAATCACAACCAAATATGATGCCATTTGCATTTATGAGCAACAAGTCAAGCATGGGGTAATTTTCAAAGTTCACACCATCCTGGTAATTATATTTCTGAAAGGAAATTTACCTTACGTTTTCCAGAAATGCACTATGCTCACAATTAGGTGGGTACCTGTACTAACATTTCATAGTAACGGAATGTTTTATTAGCATAGACAGATATTTTCCTGTTGTCTTTGCTCTAACAGGTTTGCATCAGCTGAGCCATGTAGTTTATTCTTTGAACAGGAGTTTTAGCACAACTGTTGGCGCTACCAGACAGGCGCTCGTAGGCAGGTGACAGGTCCAGCACTAAGAACACCTGACCCTTACGTCATGTGCACAGTGTACCATTAAGCTTAGCCTTTGGTTTAAATTGCTTTATTTGATGAATTGGCTGGAAACTGTCAACCCACCTAAGGAGTCAGACTATAATAAAAAAAAAACAAAAGACAATGGTTGTAATTAATTGGGAGACAGTTAACAATTATAAAGTTGTGCACTGGCTGAAATATTTCAAGGCACTTTGGGCATTAGTGCACCTGGAGCAGGATGAGTTTATTACTTGTTGCCCATGTCAATTCTCTACCACGTAATTCTCCAGCGTATTCCTATACCCCCCAGGATAAAGACCACCAGAACTCTCAAAGCTCTCAGGCAGTCAAAATTGCACAAGGGGATCAGTCTTCTCATCCCCACCCAGGTATTCGTCTATCTCCGAAACAACTAAATTAAATTTTTGTCTCAGAAATAAGGAAAAAATATTCTTTTGTTTCCTCAGTAAATCCAAAATGGCCTGCAAGTTGATTGTATATAAGAGATGTATTGTAGCATCACATGCTACGCAAAGGCTGGCACCAGTATTACACGTAAATAGTTACTGACGTGTGCAGCTGTCAACCAGTATGTGTGCTGTTATGGAGGTTTGCACAGTTCTAGTGTGAAAAAGGTGGGCTGGGTAGGTTAAGTGGCCTTAGGGTGGGGCTGAAAGTGCAAAGGTAACTCTCCTGGATGTTATCTTTTACCGTTACCCTTTGTAAATAAAGGCTGGGTAACGGAGAAAACGTCCTTGTTCCCTTCATCGGAGCCAACACCCACACTTGTTATAGTATATATTTATCTGTAAACTACTTTAAGAATTTAAGGTGGGCTAAACATTTGTTATAAAAATGGATAAACGGATATTTTAACTGTAAGTGTTGTATGACAAAGCAGTACTTTTCCAGTGGTAATTTTTCTCTCAATGTCTGTCCTTGCAGACCCAGCTGATACAGCTGCCCAATTCTGGAGGAAGTGTTGAGAAGCAAGCTGCGTTCAGGCCATCTTTTTCACATTCTTCTCTGCAATGACCAGAATTTCAGAGAGGATACCATAAGGCGAGACCATCGAGGAAAGTGAGCGAATTATTCAGTGGAGGCTGCCAGAGTCCTGTTTTGAATCCCTCCAGTTTAAACAAACTAGAATTTTGGTTCTGTCCTAATGCCACGACTGCCATGTATTGCCAGTTTCGAGCTACAGGGAACAGAAACTATGGTCTTAATTGCTTCCCAGCACAGCACAGATGAGTCATTGTTTGGAAAGACAAGAAACACTTCCAGCCCTACTAGTGGTTTAAACACTGCTGTTAACTGCCACAAGACTAAAGGGTAAAGTATGTAATTCTGCTGTGTCAGTTTACCTTATTGTACACTGTGCCATTTCCTTGAGCGTGCTGGAAGTTTCAAGAATACTTACAGAAGAATTAGCTCAAAGGGAAAAAGGTATGGAAGGGATTTCCCCTCCATTTTAATGTAAACATGATGCTGTGTTTTATTGAGGACCTGTCCTCCATTTCTCCCTGATCTTCACAAAAAGCGAAAGAGAAAGAGAGAAGCCCTGGAGAAATTCCGCTCAGTAATGAAATACACCAGTGACATGAACCCTGCCCCAGACTAAAACACTCAGTATGGAAACTCTTAGCACATTTATCAAACATGGAAATGCTATTTTTATTTTTTGTTTTCCATTTTTTGACAGTAGGGACAGTGGGCCAGGCTCATCCTGTGAGACAGCAGAGTGCTCCTTGTGTGTCTTGGGCTCCCAGTGGCACTGCAGGTAGGACCATCTCCCTTCAGCCTCTAGTATCTTTTGCCTTTCTATACCCTAATTATACAATAATGTGAAATGTTTAGAGGAGTCTACATATACTGCATTTCAAAACTTGTTACTGATTTATGGAAAAACTGGAAATGGCCTTTTACTGATTCATATCTTAAACTTCACTTAGGAAAGTTTTTACTGCTAAACGTTGGTGGACGACGACTACTGGTTACCACTGTTTTCTTGCCGTTTCTTTACTGTATTTGGCAAAAAGCCTCAGCACTTGCAACGTGTAAAATTTAAAATACAGTTCATCCTCAGTTTGGTGGAGCTTGATTTTATAGATTTTCTCCAAAACCTAAAAATCATTCATTTATGTAAAATTGTTTTAAACAACTTTGATATGGAGTCCCAAAAAAGACCTGTCCAATGATCTGCATGAAGGCGTTGCACCACCGCCTAGGCCCCTTGTAGGGGCATTTCAATCAAGTGCCTTCATTTTCTTCATATAATTCACTGTACCATATATGTCTCTTACAGTAATGACTAATTTTACTGGGCACGTTTATTTCCCATTACATTGTTAAGTGTTAGTGTAGTATATAGTAAAGTACTATACAATGCTAAAATTACCTCTACTCAGCTTCAACAACTCCTCTTCCTCCCACACTGTCTGGAAAATTGAGGATGGACTATATTGTACTTGTAAGATGTTTGATAAGACAATAAAAAACAATAAAAAACAATACTCATCTCACTGTAAACAAAACTTTTTAAGTTTTTTTGAGCAAATTAACCTGTGGACATACCCGAAGCAATGTGTTATAGTTTGTAGCACACTTTAGTTTCATAGCTGGATTAAAATGTTTCAAGGGCCAGTTGTTATGATAGCATGCTGCTTTCTTGATTCGTGGTGAAAATGTTTACTACTTTACAACAGCCAGGTTGTAAATCTGTGTTGGGATTATAATGAGCTGGTCCAGCACTGGGATAAAAGTATTAACATCTTCATCAAGTGTAGCAAAATCTTCTCAAAGGGTCCATCAGCCAATCTCAGTGTTTTTGCAGGTATTTAAGAGTCGTTGCTTCTTGATGAGCTGGTATTCATCATCTGACTGTCTGCCATGTTTCCCCACATAGCCATCTGTTTTTGGAAAGGCCTGGTCAATAACCCACTGTTTATTCATCAGAGCAGCATATACACTCCGACACGCTTTAGATTGAAAATAAAATGGTCTTACTTGGCAAAGGCAAATCAGGATGTCCAGCAACACGTTCATCCGGCAAATTCTTCTGCCACTGTTGGGGGGGGTGAATATTTAGTCAACACGTTTTTGCAGTCAAAAGTGAAGCTGTGTTCACACACAACTGCCATTTCCTTAAAGCTCAATTTGTTAAGTTCTCTTCTTTTTTTTTAAGGCCCAGACTTCAAAACCAGCACACAGGTACTTCTTGCCGTACTCCAAAGAAGCTACTTACTACCTTGAAAATTTAAATTGTGCTCTCTGTCAAGGCTGGGATAAGCAGGAGTAGAGATATCACATGCAGACCATGCACAATACCCACAATGCTCTCACTCGCACATCCTAAATTCAACAAGGTAGTAAAGTTTGGTTAATGCACACACAACTATAGTGTACATAAGATCATGACAGTGATATTTTCTCGTACACATACAGGCACTACACATGAGCAGTGGGAAGTGCTTCAGAGATGGAAAAACACTATTACCACTATGTGGACCCAGTAACATAAAAGCACATTAAACCGTACAAATTAAAAATTATACACAAGAGTGCAGCACACAGTGATGTAAGGGTAACAGTTGGGTGATTTTACTTTTTACTTTTCCTAACCCAAACTGCTGTGTAACTCGGCTAATACGTTTATAACATCCGCTGTTTCACAACGGAAACACGTCTGGCAAATGCACAACTCTGTCCTGCTCACATAACTTTCAGTTCAAGAGTGGATCATATCTATACAAGCTTGTACTGATTGTACAAAAAAAAGGTTTTGGTAACAACGTGGTTGGATTATGCTCATTTAACAAGTACAACACAAAATTTTTTACTTACAGTAAACTTCTGCACTCCCTGCAGATGATCAAACTTCAAGTAGGAAATGTCATGCTTGTCTCTGCCACTGTCCAGATCTGTGGTGTAGATCTGCTTGATTCCAGCACCCTTTATCAAAGGCGCACACTCATCACACGGGCATTTTGTGACAAAGATCATTGTGTTCTCCTCCTCCTTGATCTCTGCACTCCTGTCCCATACAAGAAGGTATTTTTGTTGCGTCCAGCAGCAGTCTCGCTTTGTACATGTGTGTTTGACCCATATTTTGCAAGATATAAAACATTACAAACATGCAAAACGAATGTCACTCTGCCAGCTCAGCACCTGAAGATGAGGGCGTTCTGCTCTGCGTGGATGATGTATCTGTATTTCCTGCACTGGCGGTCCTGCTGCTTGTTGTCCATTTGGGGGAACTCTGCATACTGGGAGCCCACTGGGTAGGCGTTGTACCCGCAGCCAACCAGGTACAGCTGCCCAGTGCCATCACAGTGGTCCTGAAATTACAGCTCGGTGTCATATTTTTTGCACATTATGTGCATGAATTAATTTTTAACATGCACAGAATAAGAGTGTGACCACCTGAACATAAATGCTTCCAGTGTCTACAGCTCCTGTCTGGTGTTTTTGTTTATAACAATTAATCGTTGAACATAAGACTGTAGAGAATTATTTTTATTTGAAATATTTTAATATTCTAATCTTTATATAAATTGAGTGACATTATTATATATCAATAAAAAAACATGAAAGTGGCTAGAGATTCACAAACGCTGAATATGCTTATGTGACGAGTTGGTGAACTTTCAGGATCAAGTAGGAGGTTGTAGTTATGTTCCTTTAAGTTAATAAAAATAATCAAAAAGTTACATCAAGAAGTAGACAGGTATTTGTTAGGTTTGCATGTTTCCCCAAAGCAGCTTACACTGCTAGATATACTGCACAGAGTATTAAGGGTAGTTTTAGGTTCCCCTGAAACGTGACTATGGGAGGAAACTGGAGCAGCCAGTGGAAACCCACACAAAATGAGGGCGGGAAGCAAACTCCACACAGACAGAACCAGATCTGAACCTGCAACTCAGGTGCTCCGAGACACCAGCCCTAAGCAATGAGTCAGATATAGAACCAAACCAGCAAATAAATCAAAGAAATAGTAACATCATTTTTACCTGTGTCTTAGCCACAAAGGTGTCTTAATAAGTAAGAAAGAAGTAATGAACAGATTTGGGTAACAATTACGCTTGTACAATAAGGAGCAGGTGTGAAATGGTTACTAATTTATTTACTCACAGACTTCCCTTCAGCCCAGATTACAGCACCAACCCCCACCTTTGGATCCTCTAAAAAGGATTAATGAAAATGTTAAATGTTATGCTTTTAGGCAGATCGTTTAAAGATATTACTGAATTCAACATCAATTCGGCTCTAAATACTTTTTTTCCTGAGTAACTATGAGCCCAGTGTAAATGCAATGAGGAAGGAGAACATCTCACCAGTCCTGTAGGACAGCAGCTGTGCCTGTATGATGCAGTGTCTGACAACACTCTGAGACAGTGCTCTGCTCACCTGCATGGGGAGCTTCTCATAGAAGCCATAGCCCTGCTGGGGGCCCAGAAGGCTGGAAGCTACAGAGGCCAGCACTGCGATTAGGTCACTCATATTTTGCCGCAGGCTGCTAAAGTACGGTTCTATACAGAAGTTATTGAGGCCCATTGTGCTGAGGATGCTGCGATGCTGAGCCTCATCTTTGAGGAAGAACATCGCCGTTAATTCCTTCAGCCTGCATTGCCGCTGTTCCCTGAAGAGTTCTACAACATTCAGTCCTGGGTTGTCTTTGGCTATTTTCTGCAAAAAATCACAGCTGCTGGAGGTCTCCTCCACAAACTGCATCGTGTTGACAGCCAGAGGCTGCAGCAGGACACAAATGTGTGGACGGCTGTTGGATTTCAGTCTCTCTGATGCTGCTGCATCCAGCACAGCCTCCTGGGAGCTGCAGACTGACTTGTGGCCATCACCATCTCCACAGCCCCACAAGAGGCTCAATTCTGGGTCACCAGGCCAGTAGGAGATCCGACTGACACCGGCTGAAATGCAGGTAGTAGATAACCAATAACGGCTGCTTACCGATTACCGTTTGTTTTATATTATTACATTCATTAGCTGTTTACTTCACTTTGCATACTGTGGAACAAAAGTTTGCAGAGGTTGTACTTCTGCACACCTAGTATGAAGGCTGTAACATTCATAAATTAATTGTAACATTAAATATTAAATAAACCCATATCTAAACATCTAGCCTACAGTTCCTGGAATTTTACAGTTGACACATGACTACAGCTACATTTACATGACACAAGGACTGCATGCCAATCCCCAGTCCCTTACTCACCATTTACAATCATCTTGAGGCAGGTGGAGCAGGGCTTCCTGGAGAAGTAGAGATCACAGCCCCTAAGCCTAAGCCCATGTTTGATCACAGCTATCTGGCCTGCATGCAGCTCTACACTTGAGCAGTGTAGACCCTTGATATTGTGGTTCTGGACCACCACCAGGCCAGTGCTTCTGGTCTGCCGAAAGGTTTGAGCAGAAGACAAAAGTGGTTCCACAGTTTAAACAACGCCAGTACTCTAGAAGCCCACACCACCGTCAGATCCCCACATCACATCAGCAATACTGAATGCGAGAGAGCAGTACAGATTACCTGCTGAGTTTCATTTTGAATAGGTTTGTTTCGGGGGAAGAGCTCCATCCACAGACTGAGCAGTGTGAACAGACTGACTTTGGAAAGTCTGGGTCCATGACCTGTACAAGCCAGCAAAGAGGTTTAATGTGACAGATCTGACTATGATAAAATAAACATTTACTTACATTTATTTAACCTTTTAAGTGTTATCCTTACCCTCAAAATTTTCACTTTATGTGCTGTTATCGTTATTACTATTACAATTACACAAACACGCCCAAACATGCCAAAATCTCGCCAAACGACACGGCAAGAGGCGGGTTCCTGGGTTCGAGTCCCTCTTCTACTTAACTTTGATTAAGGGCTGGAAAAAAAAGATCCTGCTACATAAATGTGTAAATCGTCTACAATTAACTATAATATTATGTGTCAGCTCAATAAAGGGTTGCCAATAATAATAATAATAATAATAGGAACGTTCGGCCAGTTCTATCTGTCCTACAGCCGCTCCGCAGCGTCCCTCCGCCTCTCACCTTGCACTTTGGCGTCGGTTTGCGTGCTCGTGTCCCTCACGTCGCAGGGCCCTTTACAGGCGCACAAGGACACAGAGTCGCGGCTCTTCCCCGCTTCTCTGCCACTCGTGTCGGATGTGGCCATTCAAAAACCAGACGGTCATGGAGCACAGCTGCGCCCGTTTGTCCACATCAGACGCTGTCGCCGCGACGCAAATTCCTTCCTATTTTTCCATGTGACGTCACATCTGGGGCCGGACCTGCGCATGATGCCTTACACGTCGGCAGGTCCGGAGGAGGAGGAGCTAAGAGGGGTCGCTGTCCTGTTCTGAATTAGCACGGTACTCTGTTGCTTCGTACTTTAGTTCCACTTTACTAAGAATTGTGTGTTTTGACCGTTTTTGTTGTTGGAAACATGTAGAACCTTGTAAAACTGAAAGCCTGAAGTTACACGCGCAGTAGAATAAATCTTTAGTACTGAACCTAAACGGTAACTTGTCTGTTATTCTGGGCTTTCCGACATAAATTATAATTATTCATATAATCTAGTTTAAATAAAAATTAAAAAAACAATACAAAATTGGTCAAGGATTTCAAATACAGGTAAAAAAAAAATAATACCTTAGTAAGAACTTAAGAGGAACACACAATAAACCATCAAATTCTGCAGACTGACTTAAAAATGTATCAGCAATGCAAAGTACCACAGGACAGTCAGCAATGTTTCCAGATATAATCAGTGGCCCAGTCCAACCTGGTTACTTTTACATGTTATGAATAAAATATCAACATTAACATTATTATGGCTTTTTATTAACTGCACATCTCCAGTTATCAAGACGCAACTGGCCCACGACACAGTGACATATCATACGATGATCCAGACCACTAGAATGGCTTTTAATAGCTGTATAATACGATCTAAACAGAAGAAAAAGTCCGCCGGTACATATGTGCTCATTTACCTGCAAAAAAATCTGTTTGAAAGGGTTAGTAACTCACCTTTCCTTTGCACACGTACTTCACGTACATCTTTGGCCTTGTATCAGTGATGGAGAAATTCTGTTCATTTCTCCTGTGGTGTGCGAACAGTTCCAGGCTCTTTCCTCTTGTTCAGCTCGAAAAATGATTAAGGACAAATAAAGCCGGGCCTGCTGCACTCTTGAGGATTTCGAAATTGGGCAGCTCGACATATTTGTTCAAATCACAAGTTACAGGGAAAAACTATTTTAACAACGTAAATGATACATAAAGGTTTGAGCCAGAACAGAATGCTGGTTAGACAACTTGCAAAACATTTGTGACCCACCTTTGACCACTAACAAAGATGATCTTTGAAAAAACCTTCAGTAACCATCTTCAGTAAGCAGACATCCACTGACTTTAAATGGAAACACTGAACTCCTTGTAAAATCTGCATTTACACACATGAACTGGCACTTTTCTTTTCACGGATGCCTTTATCGCTGTACCCGGTATTACTTTTAATCACTATGAAAAAAAATTTCAAAATTACTTTGGCACTACATATCCACTATCATTCTGTGGTTATGCACTGGCTGAACATGGTTTTTATGCTTCTTCATTTAATCTTTGAATGTGTCTAACCATGTTTTTTTTTTCCTGTTCACAACAGAATGACAATTTCTGCACTCTGTTTATACCCCACACACTCAGGACATCACAAAGGCCCCCTCTCTTCATAGGGTCCTTAATGAGTGCTGGAACTTCCCAGGTGGGAAGACTGTGGAAATGGATGTTTGTTGGAAAAAAAGAAAAAAAAGAAACCCTCTGTCTCAGAATGAATCAGTATTGAACATTGTCAGATGAGAAATGAAGCCCTCTTTCCTTTTGACCACCTCTGGTCACACACCACAGCAAGTCACCCTGCATTCTAGCAGCATAGGTCACATCTATGCAGAGATTAACAAAAAATATTTTTTAAACACCCCTATTCTATTGTACCTGCAGTGCAGAAGGGGTACAGAATCCTACTGATCAGACAAAAATCGCCATAATTAAACAAAATGTTATTAAAGATGAAGATGAGTCTTCTGAGAGGTTCATTAATGAAATGCAGCACCTTACAGTAAAACAGATCCAGGTTCACGTTGTTTATCGGTAGAAGCAACATCCAGTACAACTACATGACTGAAAAGTTCATAACCCAAAGTGAGGAGGAGTAGATGTGTTACCAACACTAAGTCACTGCTTTGTTTCCTTTTTAACACACTTCATAAAAGGTCAGATATTTTTAAACTGACTTTCCTAGATTTAATTACAGATTAAATATTTAAGATTTTCTTGAAGGTTCTAAAACTTCACTTTAGGCTTCTTTGTGCACTTCAGGAATCAGCCTATAGGTGGCAATGTGGCCGCACACAATTATATGGTCTATTATTACACATAACCTACAGTCTGCAGATAAGACAGAATCTTGTAAGGAAAATATTTAGAAATACAAAAAATGCGTTATGCCACCCGACGTTAGTTTCTTATGAAGTACTCCCAAATTTCTGTATTTCCTGAACTTCCAGAAATTTTCTTTCAATTGATTGAAAACCTAGGGAAAAAGCAATCGCTAAAAAATAATATTTTAAAACAAGATATCTGGCGATTAGAACAGCTACTACCATAAATGACAAATTACTTAATATTCAAAATATGTTAAGACACAACCTACATTTGTCTGAGAGCTTTACAGATAGAAATGCACAATGGAAAATGTTCTACACACCATGGTCATTAACCTGACATTCTTTTTATTATTTTTTTATTTTAACATTTGTTTCCAATCAAAGATGGATAATTCAAACTCAGAATGATTTACATCAATTTTGCTGATTATTCGGACCTTTAATGCATTCAAAAAAAATTGCAAAAAAGCCTAAAAACTCAAAATATCCACTTAGTGTGAAATCAGTCCACTTAAATCAATTTGTACTAGAAAATTCAATAGTACTAGACAAATAACATTTCCATAAAGTTTACAAAAAACAGCCTTACCCCAGTTCACAAAATAAAGGTGTACAAGAACTCTTAAAAAAAAAAAAATTAATTAAAAAAAAAAGTACCTTTATTGTGCTTCTGATACACATGCTACTTACACCAAAGTTAACAGAAATGACTTGGAGGCAAAAGGGTAAAACTTAATACCTGCAGACATCAATGAGAACCAGCACAGGATCATCCTTCTCATGTCTCAGTTCTAGAGCAAGCATGCAGCCATGTACTAGGAGAAATTTATCTCCATTGTTTTTCTCAACAGAAGGAAGTGCGTGTGTGTGTATAAATAAATTCCTTTCTCACCCAGTTTTTCCCCTGTCAGTGGTTTCTTTCCTCAGACTTGAGCCAGCTATCAGAGGCCTGGGAGTCTGAGGGTACGGCGCAGTATTGTTGCCGTTCCTAGTGCTCTTCTGGACCGAGACAGACGTTGCCATACCTGGGATACGATGGAGTCACTCTTCCAGCTTAAGGGTCACAGCCCCATTTACATTCCACTTTCTCTCCAGTTCCTTCAAACCCTGGTTTTTCTCCCATATTCCTTCTTCTTGATGTTTATATCACCTGAATCACCACATCTATCACCACTGTTTTCTCCTGCTTATCCATTAACGCTGTATCTGGTTTGTTGGCCAGTACCTGTTTGTCCAGATGTCAGAGACCCACAGGATCTTGGCTCTGTTTTTCTCCAACACTCTATGAAAACTCCCATTTCGGTTTGGAGTGTCCAAGCCATATTCCTTACACATATCCCTGTATAATATCTCTGCAACACGGTTGTGCCTCTCAGGACACCCTGTCCCTGCCTGCATCTTGCAGCTAGTGGGTACTGGATTGTCTCAGGGGCTTCTTCACATAGTCTGCACCTGGGGTCTTGTTGATGTGGCTGATCAACTGACCTGGTCTTGAGTGTTCTTATACTACCTACTGTCCTTCAATCCTGCCATTGATTTGATTTCCTTATGTCAGCCCTTTTATCTGATGACAGGCAGGGCACTTGTTGGTGACTGAGCTTGGTCTTACAGAGCCAGGAGAATGGAAAAAGAACCAGCTGATATATGTATTCTGTTTTTGATTACAAACTAAACATATATTCCCAACAAGGTTAAAAAAAATGGTGCCTGCTTTCGAACTTTTACTAGGGGACTGAAAATTTTGTACTCCCACTCCCTTGTAGAGGTGCAGAACACACTCCTTGTTACTTCTTAATATCACCACCAATCACCACTGTGTGTCAGCACCAGGTCCATGGGATCTCATTGGTCAGTTTTTGAAGGCACCACAACAGCTAGCCTTGCAGATAAACTCTTTGAGTGTGTTGCCTTCCATCTGCCAGAAAGCTGCTGTTTGTGTGACCTCTGTCAGGTGGTTCACACAGAACATGAAACAGAATTCCTCCAGATCCTAGGCATGGAAACGAAAAGCAGTGGGTAAATATAATCTAGTCGCATACAATAATACTCTGGAGGACAAGTTATATTTGAAAACCTGCAATTTAAACACTTAAATTTGACTTTCAACTTGACTCATGCATTTGTACATTCCAGTAAATTCCATGACATAGCTCTTTGTGAGTCAGAAGCTATTAACTCAAATTATCAGGGGATGTGTTAAGATGCAGAATTAGGTTCACCATTGCACGATATCTGATGGCTGCAGAAAGCAAGAAGGCGGCATTGTCCACTGTGATACCCCTCTTGATGAGATTCTGACAGCGACGCTTCAGTTGGTTCTCACAGTAGCAGGTGGCCAAGTCCAACAGACCTGCAGGAGGCAAGAGCCTCTCATTTACAAAGACAAGACTGTCCTAATGTACACTTCATGCAAACTATACAACTTGTCCAGCAAAAAGTTATCCAGTAGATGCCAACAACACAGTGCAGTAAGTATTTGGATACTAACAGTTGTGGTTCTTTTGGCTCTATTCCAGCACAATGGATTTAAAATGAAACTTTAACCTCAGTTTCTGACCTGGTTATGCATGGTTCCCACATTGCAAGGGACCAAAGTGGCAACATAACTGAGTGCTCAGTTGTTTCTTGGCCAGCAATGTGTCACAGCATTATTCGTTTTTGCAGGAAACCTTAAAAAAAGTCTAATTGATTTCAGATGCGTTATTTGTGGTCTGTTGCCATCTCTCAACACTAAGACCAAAGAACCCACAAAACGACTAAAGCAGCTTAATTGCCAGATTAAGAAAGAACAATGCACCGGTGAAGTTAGCAATAGCAAACTACCTGGTCAAGCACGGAAAACTACTAAAGTAATCACTGGGAAGCCCCAAGAACACAAAAGGCCAGGTTACAGTTTGCAATAAATAAATAAATAAATCTAAAAGCCTGTACATTTTTTGATGAAAGTCAAATGGACAGATAAGATTAAGTTTAACTTGTTCCAAAGGAAAATGTACAAGGGGAGAGCAGGGGGGCTGTTCATGATCAAAAGCAGACCACCTCCTCTGTGAAACAGGGTGATGTCATGCCTGGGCACATCTGGTTGTCACTGGAACTGAGTTACTTGTTACTGATGATGTGAGTGCAGATGGCAGCAGCAGGACCGAAGTATGCAGAAGCATGTTTTCTGCTCAGCTCCAACCACATGCCTCAAAACTGTTAGACAAAGCTTCATCGTGCAGCAGGACAATGAACCAAAACTCTGGATTTGACCAAAAAGTGGAACATTATTAGCTGGCCAAGTCAGTCAAGACAACACAGAAGGCAAAAATCCACCAGAAACAAAGAAAAATTAAAAGTTCACCCTGAAAGCTCAAAGTCTGCACTTTAACCTCCTAAGCATTATTTTATTTCAAATCCAATGAATTGGTGTAGAGCCAACATAACTGTCTATATTCAGACTGCACTATAGATAGGATTCCCATGTCACAGCTGGGCAGCATCTGCAGTATGCCAATTATCAGGGCAAACAATTTCAGTGAGTAATAAATATTCATCTGGAATAATCGTTTATACATTTTTTTATATTTAACTTGTATACAAGACATACAAAGTCATCCAATCACATCAGTTAAATAGTTAATTATTTGAACCATTCACCCATAAGGGGTATGAATGTTGAAATAACGCAATCCCTTCCACAAAAGGACTAAAAACCATTTGTGACCAATTTCCATAATGTCTTTTGAAAGATCAGCATCACCAAGAAGGCTTTAACCCCTGCAAGGTATGTATTACAGTTCAGTATGGCAGATAGAAAAGTTGTGGACCATTTATGAAATACATTACAGTAGGAATAAACCAGTGTAGGCATCAATCAAATGGATTCTATCAAATAAGTAACCATATGAAAAGGACTGCTGTATTAAAAAAAAAAAAATTAAAATACATTACGAGACAGAATGAAGTAGTTAGTGAACAGTTTGTGAGTATTTTACCATTGCTCTTCAGATCTGAAGATGCATTTCTCTGTTACAAGGATACTAAATGTTGGCTGGATGTTAGCTGGGTATCAGAACATTGATTACTTCTCCTTTACTACAGAAACTACGAATCCCTCCAAAATTTTATTTCAAAGCTTAAAAGAAGCTGAGTTGAGGAAAAAAAAAGTAACTGCTGAAGAGGTTTGCATATAACCACTTTTGTCAGAGAAGGGATAGTGTTGTGTTATAGGCGTTTTAATCTCACCAACAACATCCTCTGGAGGCAGCATTACATGGTCAGTGTAGAGGAACTCGAGGAAGGAACGGTACACAGGGTAGGAGAATTGGTCTATCTCAATCACTTTTATGTCCTTATTCCAGTGGGATTAGAACATAGACCGAAAGTGTTCACACCTATACGGAAAAGGATAATACTCACTAAAAATATACTAAAAGGATTTAATCTTTTAAACAGGGGGTCCTGTGAATCTCAACAAATCACCTGATCTTCAGGATAGCCTTGTGGACATAGATGTACTTTCCATCCACAATAAATTTAAGGTCTGAGGTGTCTGGATTGTCGAACTCTTTCTTCAAAGACTGGGACACAGTCAAAAAGTCGTCATTCTCTGCAACAAAACAAGAAAAACTAAAAACTAAAAGGGAAAGCATAAATTTCAATCTTTTACATGTTAACAATAGAACCATATAACTCAAACTGGAAAACAGTTATTAAATTTGCACAACTATTTATTGTAACTGGATCGGTTTATGCTTAGCAGAACTGACCTGGTCCAATCAATGTTAGACTGACAAATGCTAGAAATGGGCTTATTTATGCAGAAACAGCCTATGCTCTCCATGCAGTACGCACAATTACTCAGGGTGCCGGACTGATGCAGTTTCAAAAGACCAGGAGCAAAAGCAGTGGGAGTCATGTGTAGTCAAAAATGACACATCAATAAATAATAGTGGCAATGCATATCTTTTTAATCAACTATAAATGCATGAACTATTTGTGTGAGTGTGTGACAATTTACCCATGGTTAGCAGGCGCCACGACAGCTGGTGTGGCAAAGCAGGCAAAGACATCATCTGTGCAGCTGAGGTCCATCAGGTGGGGCAGCAAGACTGACTGGCCCCGACACTGTCCCCACGTGTATACCTGGCCCTTCTGAGTCATGGCAGCTGATGTGTGAGTAGAATGACAGGCTGCAACCTCCACTATCCTGGTGGAATAGAAGGTGAAACTGCATTTGTGTGACACATTGAGCACCACTCTTGGCTTATACACTTGGTGGGAGAACTATTTACAGGTAACTTCTCTGTAACTATACTGAACAAAAAAAATGCAACACTTTTGTTACTGCTCTTATTTTGCAGCAGTTTTATTATAAATAAGATAAATCGAGGATTTTTTAGGTGCATAAAAAGCATGACTTTCAAACTTTACCAAATAAAGTAATTAAAAACTTTTAAATTTTCAAGTTAAAGTCCAAGTAGGCTACTGTATCTTACAGCTATACTATAAGGTACTGTATCTTAAAAATTTTTGAGTCAATCTCTGACAAGACTTAGAAAGGCACTAGAACTGACATCACAGGCAGCACGTAGTAACATTACACACAGATCTGCAGGGAACTCAGCTAGTGTACTTTGAAGCAGAAAAAAAACATTCCCACAATACAGTTTTGCCAAGAACACAGTAACACAGTCTTAGATGATGCCACTGTAGCAGCCACAGTGTCTTGAGACATCACAAGGGTCCTCTCTGGAATTGCCGTTACCAAGACTAATTTCAAGTCTAATAAGTCAACTGAAAAGACCTTTAATAAGTGTACCCTTGGAAAAGAGTCCAATCATTTGTGCACGAGACATTTGCTGTTAATTTCAGCACATGAAAAGCAACTGCGTGTAGAGAAATATGGAATGGTAAAAATGTATACTCTGCAACAGTTGCAGTATTTTAATTTCCCTGCAGGTAGGCATTCAGAAGGAAAAGTAAGTTAAAAACTTTCAGAAGACTAAATTGCTGATGTTTTGACAGCTAGCTTTTTAGGGTAAAAACATGGGATTCTTCATTATAAAACTGCTGCATCTGCAATAAATATAGAACTTATAAAACTCTTCAAATAACCCTCCAATCCTAATGCTGAGCACATATTTTGCCATTTCCCAGTTCGTAGTGAGCTGCTTTTACTTTTAATTAATTCCGCACATTTTATACATTTCTAAATGTGATATTTATTTATTCCAGGATCATTCCCTTGTTTTCTTTCACCACACTGTTGCATGTACATTACTTTCATAAAGTATTAACACCCCCCCCCACAACTGATTTAATTCTGCAACACAGCAAAAACAATTAAAGCATATTTAAAAGAAATTTTCCTCATTGACATAACTGTAGGGTTAGGGCTAACCCTAACTCTCTATAATGTTAAAATGAAAAAGTACTTAGATGTCTTCAAAATAATATTAAAAATAAAAGCCTTAATAATTGATAAGTATTCACCCATTTGAACAACGTGAATTGGTCGAGGTATCCGATAATATTGAGATAACACATTAAAGGACACCTCTGTTCATTTCAAATCACCTCTTCAATTGGATGATTTTACAATAAATATTACTGACTACATGAAATCTCACAACTAAAACAGCAAAACAAATCAGTCTGGGGCTCGTGAAGACCAAAGAACAGCAAGTTCAGAACAAAAAGCTCAAGAGGGTTGTAAAAAGAGCAGTAAAGCTTTTAACCTTCCAAGAAGCACTATTAAGCCCAGTGTAACAAAGTGGAAAAAATGGCACAACCTAGACATACCAAGATCCAGCCACCCTACCAAATTGAAATGCTGGACAAGGGCAATTACCAGAAAAGAGACCAAGAGGCCAAAAACAACAGCACCAGAGTCCTTTGCCAGAAATGACAGAAAGTGTCCAAGCAGTGCCTAACAGTGTCTTCAGGACTTCACAGATTCATCCTCTTTGGGAAAATAACTAGAAAGAAGCCATTTCCAAGAAAGGCTAATAATAAATCACACCTGGAATAACAGCAACACGAAAAGAGCCAAATAAAGGCAAACCCTTAACAAAAACTTGTTTGTCAGCCACAGCTCTATGTTAGGGATTCATTTTCCAGCCAGACAACGATCAGCAAATACTAAGGAATGGGTTGAAAAAAGCTCAGACTTGAACCCAATTGAACATTTGTGGTATGACCTGAAAACTGCTATTCACTGATGTTCTGCATTTTATTTGGCAAAGATGGAGCAAATTTGCATCAAATAATGGGCAAAAATTCCAAAATCTGAATGTGCAAAGCTCTTACAGACATACCAAAGACAACTATAGACACAGCTATAAATGCAGTTAAAAGGCTTGACCGGGAGTGGAAACATTTGTAAATCAGGAATGCAAGTCTTTCTTTCTGAAGAAACAAATTTCCTTGAACAAAAAATTATTTTTGATTCCTAGATTTGTTGAACTTGTGTTAGTGAACGGAGAAAAAAAATCCAGGGGGTTAAAATTTGACTGTGTAGCAGGAAGAAAATGGGAAAAAATTTAACTGGTAAAATACTTTCTGATGGTGTTGTACCTTAGATAAAATTTAGTAGATAAAAAAAATGTTTTTCTGTCTTTATAATGCTTATAAATAAATGCGTACCATTTCTTTATGATATGTCCAAATTAAATTAGTCTAAATAAAGGGTCACATAATTTGCAACATATATGTTTTAGGGCTCAAAGTAATACCTATCAGTAGGTCCAGAGTTATAATGACTACCAATACAATGAGCTCCCATGTGGCTACTAGATACCACAACTAATTAAATACAATGAGCAAAACAGACTGTTTGAAAAACTTTATCAGAAATAACAATATAAATGTCATGAAAATGCATCTAAACTGGCTACCAAGGATGGCCAAACAGAATTAGCAGCTAATCACACACACAGATCTACGTAAGGAAGTATCCTGCACTCCGTATCAGTCTCTCCCATCTGCTTCTCAGTGGGCTTTGAGAGACCACATAGTTAATCAAGAAACAAATATCCTGAAAGATGAATGAAATTACGTGGATTCCACTCCAATACCTGTATGTAAGATACTGTATTCAGGTATGATCGCGCCCCAATTCTCTTACCTCTCCTGTTCTGTCATGATCCGCACAGGGCTCAGCTGGCTGTTCTTGGTGCCTGTGCCAAGCTGGCCATAAGTGTTAGCCCCACAGGTGTACAGCAAGCCCTCGTCTGTTAGAGCAAGAGTGTGAGCAAAGCCACAGGCTATCTGGAAGAGAGAGCAGAGGTGTCACAATGCATTAATACAAACACTGGTATTGGACAGGAGTGACAGTGGGCACAGGCAGCTCATAATGTGCTTCCATCAGAGGACATATTGCCCCTGAAGAGACTTTTCACCTTTGTGCAAAAACAACATATGAGAACTGCTGCTGGTCCTGGACATGTTGTCCATTTCAGGTATTGGCAGAGAAAGCCAACTGTGATGCTTCGTGACCAAAGCAGCCTTACCTGTAACACACAGAGTCCCTGAAAGGCTGTCAGGCGACATGGAGTCAGCTGGTTGACATTGTTACCAAGGCCCAGCTGACCATTTCCATTGTAGCCCCAACCATACACCTAAAACAATGAGAATTATCAAAGATAAGCACATAAGTCTTGCAGATACTTCACTCTTTAAATTGTCCCTTGCAATTCTAAATCCACACTGTGAAAAGACTAGGTAATGGATAAATTTTCACAACACAGTGAGTAGGTGTCAGTCATGCGCAAACTGCCAGATGGACCCAATCACACACCTCTCCGTTGTCCACTACAGCCATAGAAGAGGTCTGGCCACAAGCGATGGCCACCACTGTCTTGTTCTGCAGGCAGTCGGAAACTTGGCGTGGGGTGGACTGCTTGGTGGAGGATCCAGAGCCCACCTGGCCACAGTTGTTGTAGCCCCAGGCAAACACCTTCAGAGACAAATGAGTAGTAGAGTGCAGAATAAGGCATATGGATCTGACTATGCCTGAAAACCCAGCTGTGAAATAGAGGTCTCACGATTTAAAGTTACAGGCATTTATGAATAACAAACATGAAACGGGGTAATATTATGTACATACGTAAGGCATCAAATTTTTAGGAGATATCCTAGCGTTGTGTAAGAATCCAATTTTGATCTTGCATTGTTTATACATAGTAACAGTTGTAGTAGATAATTAGATGACCATAGAGTCAATGATGTGAATGGTTTGAGAATGTGGTAAGACTGAAGCGGCTAGTTCCTTGCTCTCTAACATGCATAACCTGATAAATAAACTGAGTAGCAATATCTTGTTGGATTATTCTGAACAACAAGTCATTTTTTTAAAATACTGTAGCAACCTAAATCCATAGACTAAAGTAGTTCAGGCACAAAACATAGAACAATGGAAACAATCTTCTATATAGAAAATAAAAAAAGATGTCTAAAACCAGGAAAGAATTAACAGATTATGCTGCACAATTATGAAATGGAAATTTCCTTGAAAAGGGTTCGTAAAGTGTTCTACATCTCCATAGTTCAGGTCCCTAACAACAGAAAGTCCATTTCAGTAATTCAGAAAAGTGGTTATTTAGCAGGTGAATGAAAGAACTAGCTACCCGTTAGTCTAGAGCCAAAAACAATTAAAATACATAATCATCCAATTGCTATGGAAAATCATACTTCTGCTATATACAAAAGTTTATATATCCTTAGGTTGGGTTTGCATACTATAGAGTGACTATATGTGAACACCCTGCAGGCAGTCTCACCTCTCCCTCCCTGGTTAGGGCCATAGAGTGATGGGAACCACAGGCCACATCTGTCACTTTCTTAGTCACAAGGTTGGCAGAAACAACAGTAGGGGACACTGCCTGATTCACTGTTCCATTGCCCAACTGACTGTAACCATTGTGCCCCCAGGCAAACAGTTCTCCCTCTGGTGAGGGGGGGAAAAAAAAAAAAAAAAAAAAAAACATGAAGAGCTACCAGTTATAAGCCAAGTTACTTTGTGTAATGGCGCTGACAAAAACAAAGGAAACATGAGCATAGTACTAGAGCTCCAATGCACAACTGAACGTAAACGCGTATGCAGCCATTACTTTTGTGAGCAACAAGACACAATAAACTAGCTCAGTGAAATGCAGGAAAGGTGTACCGGTGTAACAGTCATCATTACAAAGCTCAGGGCGATGACACAAACATGAATGTGAGAAACCTCACCTTTGGTAGCCAGCAGGACGTGTAGACCGCTGCCATAGCTAAAACTCACCACCTTCTTCCCAGTGAGACATGCCACTTTTTTGGGCACAACAGTGCTCTGGCTGTCCCCTGTACCCAGGCAATTACTGCAATTGAGCCCAAATACATAAACCTGATGAAAGAATGGACAGGAGACAATTTCTGAATTTAAACAGTTTTCCGTCACCACATTCTTAAAAGTACATGTAAAGATATACATACAACAGGAAAAAAGGTAACAATAATAATAAAGACCTTTCAAGGGCTCCTATTGTAATTAAGGAACAGTTGTTTGTGAATTTCAAAAAAAATTTGATCATTTTAGCAATGTAATTTAATTTGCAGCATAAAGCTGTCATTTTCCTTCAAACCTGATTTTGTAAAAATTAAAAAAAACACCCAATAGAGTAATGCAAAATTAAGTTCAAGCTGACCAATGTATAACATTAAATTCAAAACAAAAACTGGCTGACATGAAGAAATCAAATCAGCGGCTGGAGAAGGCAGGAGTGAAGGACAGTAGACAGTATAAGAACACTCAGAACAAGGTCAGTTGAAACAGAGGTACCTTATCAGACAAGACCCCAGGTGTAGACTGTGTAAAGAAGCCCCTGAGACAATCCAGTACCCAGTAGCTGCAAGATGCAGGCAGGGACAGTGTATTTTGAAAGGCACAACCAAGTAGCAGGGTTTACACACAGGAACTGGACACTCTCGAGTCTAAATGGGAGTGGTGAACAACAGAGCCAAGATCCTGTGAGGCTTCCACATCTAGACCAGGTACTTGCCAACCAACCATATAAAGTGGTAATAGATAAGGAGCAGCAAAACAGCAGTGGTGAGAGATGTGGTAACTGAGTGACAGAAACATTAGGAAGAAGGAATATAAGAAGCTGGAGAAATACCAGGGGTTGAAAAAAAAGAACTGGAAAGAATGTGGAAGGTGAAAACTAAGGTCCCTTTGGTGATAGGAGCACTTGGGGGCATGAGTTCTAAGATAGAGGAGTGGCTCCAGCAGATCCCAGGTTTGAGAATATTGGTCTCAGTCCAGAAGTGCACAGTCCTAGGAATGGTACAGCACAGTATTGCTGCCCTCAGACTCCCAGGCTGCTGGTAGGAAACCCAAGTCTGAGGAAAGTTACCACCTACAGAGGGAAAAAAACAGGGTGAGAAAGGAATTTTTATAGCAACTAATAAATTTATAATAATCATGTGGAATTATATAGTTAGCATAGTAAAACTGAGAGAGAAATGTACAATATCCATTACTGCACTAGTCAGAGAAAGATGGTTAATTTCATACAAAATGGCCTTGCTCAGTTACATAAAGGGTAGAAGCAATGGAAAGAATCTGATTCACTTTTTCAAATCTGAAAATGTTTTGACGGAACCTCCAACCAAACAAAAACCCACCACGTGCTTGACGGTATGTTACAGGATTTTTTCAATGAGAAACATCACAATAACTAATGCAGTCAGCCTGTGCTCACGTCAGTAGGTGACACAGCTGTCACCTACATTTAGTGACTGTGAAGATTGTGACACTTGCCACACAGAGAGCTGTTTGCCCCAAGAGACCCAAATCGCAGTACCTCATTGTTTTGGTTGATGTAGATGGCCTCGTTGGCAGAACTACCAAAGATGCAGGCTTTTCGGATGGAGGCCACTTCCTGAGGGCCCAACAGCATGAAGAGAGGCCACTTGCTTACATCCACCATGGTGCCTCAGAGCGCAGCGTCCAGCTGCCTGGCGTGAGATTTGGGAGGTGTCGGTGGGTGTCCTGGGTGATGCTAAGCATAAAAAAAAATATATCTTAGGTGTATTTTCCCCACGAGGACCATTTGAGGAAACGTGTTCGGTTTGGTCTCCTTTGGAGTTTGACCGTCTTAACGGTCCAAATCTTGCTAAACTATAAGTAACCAGTAGAACGCAACACAAATTTTTAAAAAATACATTTACTTTTGTTTAAACCAGAGTGTAGAGAAGCTCCGCAGAGAGCTCATACAAACTTGTTACATTTTACCCGAAATTATTAAGTTAATTTTAAACGGATATATGTTTGAGGGAACAGTTGTCTGTGACCGATTAATGCAGAATAAAGTGGGAGCATTCCGAACAGTGTTTTCTGACTGAAAATAAACACATTTTATTTGCCTGATATATTTACTCCTTTTCATTCAGATAACCGACTGGATGCTACTGGAAATATCTCGCAACAAGTAGCTGCCAAAGAGCAATTATTTACATCACCGTGGTCCTTCAGCAAAAAGAAAACAAAGCAATAAAAAACAAATTAAAAAATAAAATAAGTTAAATCGTGTCAATTTGCCATCGAAAGACAAACAAAATTAACTGAATCACGCTGCAACTGCATCGCACCTGTTGCGGGACCGACACTAAGCAGGGCAGCAAAACGTGTTACTGTGAGGAAACGCAGCATCAGCTGGAACCTCAACAAACCGCAACACCTTTTGCTACAAAATCAGCTGTTTGAAAGCCACCTGTAAACAGACCTCGTCTAAATACGGATAAACCTACCAGCAGCTAACGTGAACTAGAGACCAGATACCGAGGTGAAAAGCATCCGCTAGTTGTCGCCAGTCTCTTGTCATTTTGCTCTGACTGAAATAACGTTGAAGTGTCGCTAACTGATCCGGGGTCAGAGCGGGCTTTCGCTGCACAATGTCTCAGCACCACGCTCTGACAGTCACGTGACATTACCTCGGTTATTAAGGCAGACCGGAAGCAGCCCTTGATATTTCAGCTTCCGGAAGTGCGTACCTAACTAACGAGGTCATATGACCAAAAATCAGACTGGATCAGTCAAATGCAGAGTGGTGTTGAGGAATCAGTTGAACTTAAATTAACTGTTAGTTCTGATGTTTCATTTGGCAGTCCAAAAATATTTTTGTAGCAGCAGTATTTTGTGATCAATATTACCATTTGTGCAAAGAGGTGTAGCAGTAGTCCAGTTTTGTTAGCAAGTACACTAACCACTCAATACACCATTCAGAGGAGCAGGTCAGCATTACCTGGTTTCTTTCTGTTGAATGGCTCTCTCATACCAGTTTGCCCATCAGCAGCCTGGGAAGGAGACAATCCTTTTGCTAACAGCCACTCTTTGTTTTAGAGGTTTTGATCAAGAACCGCAGCTGAATAGAAGAACTAAGCTAGTGATCAAAACACTGCTTACTTTGGACTCCATCTCCTTCCAGTGTAAAATAAATAAATCTTCGGAACATTTGTTATGTGGGGAGAAGTTTTCATTTTGGAGTAAAGGTGCTTTTAGGTGCTGATAAGGGAGCCACAGTGGAGGAGGGGAAAAATGCTTTAGTTTTATTGTCTCCATTAATTTAGACAGCAACTACATACTGTGTACTGTAACAAATCTTTAGCTGAGGAATCAGTTTGCACCATAAGATGCATACCAGGTGACCTAACATGGCACCATATTCTTTCGTTTTTCTGTAGTCATTTAGAACAAGTAGGTTCTGAAAACATCAGGCGGATGGCTGCCCACAGTTGTACATACCATATTTAACAGTTCAAATATTTAGGTTGATGGCATCATTTGATTTGCTTACATAAAAGCATATAAGAAACTAAGATGGCTCAGGCCATGAGATTTAAGACTAGATCAGAAAAAGTGATGATGCATGTTTTGGTTTCCTTCCATTCATCATTACTCACTTGCCCAATGCTGCTATACAGTGGTTCAAATTCTACCCCAAAAGCATAAGAGGTGGCGGGACACAGCCCGAATGAGCTTCGCTTCACAGCACTCTCACTCAGTCAGTCACACATATAGAGAACACATCTTGGGACTGTGGGTGGACACTGGAATAGCCATGCAAGGTCAATGGGATTAACAAAGAAAAAAAAAAGCAAATAGGTGACTACAAATAATCAGCAACAGATCTGTGAAACCTTAGTTACCAATCACCAATACAAGGAATCCTACACTTGACACACACTCCATTTAACATCCACTTTGTCACCCAAAGATTACCTCGGTGCCCTGGTTGTCTTGAAATGGCATGTTGCTAGTTGCAATACTAGTACATATTTAAATCAAACCTTTATGGTTTTCAGGTTGCCACTGCTTTGCAGATTCATATACATATGGTACAAGAAACTTGGAGCACTGAAAAGTAAAAATAAGCTGGAAGGAGACCACAAAACACTAGGCACTAGTGGTGTCTTCAGGGGGACTATGTCTGTAAAACACACTGCCTTGTGCAGATAAAGAACAAGCACACATCTAAACAGATTTTGGCACTTAAAGTGATCTAACAATTTAATAGGAATTTCACATTTCAAATGGCTGTTTGCCTCTGGCTTTTAAAAATAATGAAATTTTTGACGAGTGTGCAGAAAGACAACGAACGTGAAGAAAATGCAAATTTTCCACTCAATTCTTAAAGCTCGCCTTGAAGTCTATTCACAAAGTAAATTAGTATGTATAGGGTCCATTCACTTTAACCAGCGATAGTAGCATATAACGATCAAAGATTTTCCAGGAATACTCAATTATTTCAATTTTTGGTTCTGTCAAGATGGCTTTGCCTTGGCATTAGCACTTAAGTTCCAATTCAAGTCTCAACAAACTACACACTGGAAGGACCAACAAAACTATATCCAAAGGACAAACACTGCTCGTGAAACAGTTACAAACACACCACGTGCGGACATGTCATTTAACACACTCATTAGATGTTTAACATGCACACACTGGCATACAGAGGTATCAATCAGGACACTTGGAGCAGTAAAGAGCCAATGGCTAACAGCAAGTTTATTTTGGTTAGCATCATTAATACAGAGATCATGTCCTGAGGGAGTGATGGGAGGGAGATGTCGTCACGCTGCCACTGAGACTCATTAGAACCCTCGATTGGCAAAATGTATGGCTATGTCTGGAGCTATGGGAGTGGTTATGAGTGGGGGAGAACGTGAAGGGGAGGCAGGTCAATGGAATACAATGGTCAGCCAATAGAACTAGAATAAAACAATCCTGTTCTGCAATACAGAAAATGGAGAACAGCCCTATTGAAAAGTCCCATAGTGCACTCCAGTGAAAGGGGAACACCACACCCAAATATCCAATTTCTTATACACCTCCTACATTAGGTGTGTTTAAGAAATGTTATTGTTGCTTAGAAATGAAAAACAAAAGGCACAATGAATTTCAACTCATTCTTTAATATGCACAAGAGTTGAAAGGAACAGCGAGCCACCTTAAAGAGAAATTTAATCTAAAATTTATAAAAAGATATAAACAATCAGAGGCCAAAATGCTGTAGCTTTTTTCCTATTTAAAACAAGTTTTCTTTAGCAAGTAAAAATCTTGCAACAAACGTAAGCTTGTATCACTTTCTGATACAAGACAAAAAAAATTGCAATCTTTAAAGTGGCTCTGTTTAAGTGTCTAGACGTGTTTAACTCATGACTGTACACCTGCTAAGGTTTGTTCAGTTATGAATTCGCTAGTCCAGAAAGCTCTGGCTGCTTGCTCCAATTCCACACATCTTTTCAGTAGTTAGCAGCCCAGACATAACTACATTAGTCCAAAAGCAACTTGTTTCCAATCCCTTTACAATTCAATGCACAGGGAGACAAAGATAAAATGTCCAGTCACAACAGCAAGAAAACCCATTTCCAACATTGGCGCCGTGCGCAATTGCAATACGCACAACAGGAGCCAAACTCCCTGCTAGGTTTTCAACAGTAAATACAATGGCATTGATCTGCAGTGTCCCAGTGAATGGCTAGCAGCTGCAACAGATCTATACAGGTGCTATTTTACAGATGACAAAGTTCAAAAGATTTAATTTGTACAGTTAGATCTTTAGCAGATAGCCTTTGAAGGAAAAAACAGCAAAAAATATATATATATATACTGCGATGTTCTAAGTCATGGGTCACTGATTTCATCATTGTCTTTCGACATCCTTCTTTCAATAGAACTGCAAGCATGGGAACATAACTTGGTGTGCACAAGACTGAAGAAAAAGACCTGGCATTTCCACAGATCAAACCAAAAATATCCAATCACTGTTACCAAAGTTTAAACTAAAACACGTTATTCTAAAAAGGGAATTAAAACAAAAAAGGGCAAAAAAAAAAAAAAAAAAAACACAAGCCAAAGCTGGGTCAGCAGTAACAGATTTGTATGTTCCATGAGGAGAGGAACAAAGATGACCGCTCAGAAGTGTGTTCAGAGCAGGACTCCAGCAGGAGCTCTAGTGGGCAGGGGGTGGGGAGAGGAGGGCCGGCTCTCCTATCCAGCAAGGTGAACACGGACACAGGCTGCCACATCAGTAGTGCAGCATGACTTCAGTCTTTCAAAAGGATTTAAAAAAAATTCCATCTGTCAATTTGAAGCTCCAGCAGTTTTACTACTTTTCACACAATGATTTTTTTTTGCTTCCTTTTAGTCTCCTGGTTAGCAGTCCTACAAAGAGATCAATGCTACAAAGATTGTTTCTCCTTCTTCACATCTTTCAGAATTTGATCAAAAATTTAATGTAACCAATGACTAATTCTATTTGTTTGTAACTTAAGTTGTTTCCCCATATGAAAAGCCATTCTTCCATGATGATTCAAGAGACCAATTTAAGAAAAGGGGTGACAGCTGCCAGGCCACCTGGGTGGCCACGCCCTACTCTGCAGGGTGGGTGACATTCTGGGGTAACATGGCGCGGCAGTAGAACTTCAATCGGGGTGGCTTGTACACTCAACGATCATTCGAGATGTGACTCCAGAGAAGGAAAGGCAAGAAAAGGAAAAAAATAACCATCACCATCAGGCTTTTCTTTCCTTTACCGATATGGTAGCTTTGTATGTTCATGCACACGTACTCCTTTGTGTGTATGCGAGAAAAACATTTGGCAACTGCAAAGTGAGTTTTTTTGTTTTTTTTTTTTGTTTTTGTTTTTTTTTTTTTTTAACTTAGTTTGATTCCATTATGCTGATTCTTCAGTGCATGGTGGTGGCTGTGGTGAGTGTGGTGTTGGGTTAGTGAGTCTGTCGTGATGTTCTGAAAGTGACGGGAGGAGCTGTGCAACTGGCAGACCACAGTCTTGCTCTAGAACTTGAACTTCTTGGTCTGCAGACTAGAGGCAGGGTCAAAGTTGAAGGTTCCACCTTGAGTAGCTTCAGGAATCAGACTGGGATCCTCATCAATCTGTGAAACAAAGAAGTGCTGTCATTATACTTAGGGTAGGTACGGGTAACACTATATCTTAAGTCATCATTGGTATTTGTGTCAATTTAACCTTATAACTAATCAAAAAAATTTCTGCCAAAGGTCATTTTTACAGTACTATTAGCAATCACAGTAATAACACTAATTTCAGGTCACTATGAGCCAAACAACTCTGTGAGCCAAGCGGTGGTTAAGGTTATAAATTCAGTTCTAAATGAAGGCTTAAAGACATGCAAAGTAACCCATTTGATAAAAAAGTACTTCCCCCACAGAGTAACATATAGTTCCACATTCCGAAGTACTTACATCATCCCCTGAAAAGTACTGGTCAATGATTTCAAATGCTAATTTGTAGATGTCCTCATTTTCATGTTGCTGAAGATTTTCAATTTTTTCCAAGCCTATGAGGAATGACAAAAAAAATAAGTCTGGTTGGATCTATAACCATTAAGCTAAATAAGAGAAGGTATGATTATACTTACCTCCACACTCTTCAATGATCTCCGCAATGGTGCTAGCCTCTTCTCCTGCCATAATCAGGATGTTCTTAAGCCCGTCAAGAACTACCTGGACAACCTGAGAGTCCTTAACTGAGAGGAGGTTACAAAAGGGTGGAATCACATTCTGTTGGACCAGGTACTCCACCTATGTTTGGAAAAGTAAAATAAAAGAACAATTAGAAACTAAATCAATTTGTACATCTATGAGGTCAAATTAGGACCAGTCTGCCATGCAGACAAGCTTACCTGATCTTTCCTTCCACTTATTGTCAGGTTGCTAATTGCCCAAGCAGCTTCTTTCTGTGTGCCAAAGTCACCCTGTAAAGAAAGGTGGGCACCCTCATTTTCACAAGCAATCTAATGAAGACAGCCCAAATGATCTGAAATGATGTGACTGATGGAAATTTTGTTAATACACACAATTTACCCACATGGAATTTGAACCAAACACAATGCATACAGTCCCTTGTCCTAATCAGCTCTCCATCAAACTAGATCAGTCCAAATTCAGTGACAATGCAGCATGCAATGTCAGAAACCCTTTGGATAACAGTGGAAGAGCACACTGCTCAGTTTGTCTGTTTTAAAGATAAAGGGATGATCACCTATGGAACTACTCTTTGTTAAACAACTGTAAAAGCAAAAGGATTGATATTCAAGGCCAGATGCTGGGCAAGTGATGGCAGCCAAATGGAGGTATTAGTGAGGGAGTTAGTAGGGGAATAGCAGGACTCACCTTGGCCAGCTGGTGGATGATCATGGGGATTAGACCTGCATCAATCACAGCCTGAACCTGTTGCTGGTTGCCTGCTGTGATGTTGGAAAGGAACCAAACAGCCTCCTGTTGAAACAAACAGGCACATGATGGTCGGCAGCATTACACTGCAGATACACTGCAAAAAGTGCATACAGCATTACAAACCACAGATATCCATATCAATGTTTCTGTTTAGATATGGTCATCAGTACATCAAGATACACAAAATGATAGACATAAGTATTTTGGATGAAATGAGAGCTTAAGTATAAACAGAACCAAATTCATGGCCACCAATGTGAATTTTGCTGAAATAACTCAGCTCCTCTACGTCTGAACCGAGCACTCAGTGAGGTTCCAGCCAGCCAATCATCCACATTGGTGGCCATTATGCTGGATGTTTTCATTTTAGCAGTACAACCCTACCAAATCAAATCTGCTTCAACAATACTCCATTGCTGCAATACTGTCATAATTACAGCTCCTGCTAAACAAAGCCTACTTTCTCTTTTCTTCATGGACATTTTAGTAGGAATGACCCTAATTACAAAGTTTTACAGGCATAAAAACCTCCTATTGCTGAAGTGATGGTGAGATAAAGGGGGACTGCCTGCAATGAGCACATTTTATTTGAAGACAGATGCGAGGAGGAACATGCCCTAGGTCCTCGGTCTTCTTCACAAAATGCAGAACCAACCACTTCTGCACTGGGTTTAAATCTTGACACCTAAGGACTTTCAGACAGGACTGTTCACATAACATACAGCACATTACTTTTTTCCAGTAATGTTTTCTTACCTGGCACGGCCCTAATATACTGCATCTGTGTACATTAGGGAGGAGACAGAAATTACCAACAATGTCTAGCATGCCTCCCTTGGAGCTCACCTTGTTTATTTTCTCCTTGGGGTGTGTGAGCAGGTTTGGGAAGTGGGACAGGACATCACAGTTCAGCACCACCTGCGTTTGCTCATCAGTCCCTGTCACAATGTTGCCGACTGCCCTAAGTGCAGCTGTCTGAAAAGAGGAAATTATACATTAACCCTGCACAAGATAACTGTCAACAACAAGTCACAATGCTGTATTACAAATAGAACCTACAGTAAAAAATCTACCAGTTGACAATCCACCACATATATACAACTGAAATTCA
Organism: Arapaima gigas; assembly: GCA_900497675.1. Classification (NCBI taxonomy): domain Eukaryota; kingdom Metazoa; phylum Chordata; class Actinopteri; order Osteoglossiformes; family Osteoglossidae; genus Arapaima; species Arapaima gigas. Next base: position 275,884 of record UFQX01000331.1, on the reverse strand, counting down.
CACAATTTCATAGGAAGAAAAAACTCAATAAGTATGATGAGAAAGAACAATCAATTCACTTACTTGAACTTTGACCTCTTGGTGACTGAGCAGTGGCACAAGGAAGGGAACAACACCTGAATCAATGACCATCTGGATCTGTTCATTACCCCCGTCTGTCAGGTAGGACAGGGCCCATACTGTATCTACCAGGATCTGAGGGACATTAAAACAGGAAACCCTTAGATTATACTCGATTACTATTTCTTGTAGATTTAAGTGAAATCAAGAGAAGTGTAACAGGCACTTCCTCCTTTTAGGTGGTACAGTTTCACAGCAACTCAGCCTTTCATACACCAGGGTTTTTTTTCCAGCATTGGAACATTAACAGCAGGTTATCAGCATCTGCTGATTGTACCATCTACCTCAGGAAAGTGAGAAAATCATTTGAAGTTTTTCATCCCTGCATTAGACACCCATCTATTTGTACAAATATAAAGGTTTCCTAACCGGTAGCATGACATGGTATGCAATGCAGTTTAGCAACAGTAGAACACAACATACGGTGGAAGCCTGTGACTGTTTAAGAATAATTTTTAATTCTGGGCCTGTCACTTTACTGCATGCTGGAGTGTTAAAGCGTTTCAACTGAACTGTTAGTCACAATTAAAAACAAATGCAGCATTACATAAGCATATTAGTTGAATAACACTTGCAATGGTTAAAAGATAAGCAATGTCCTTTATATTTCTTTTGCTAAATTAAATGCAAAAAAGAGCAATTAAATGCTGTAGATGATCAATTAAATTTGTCCAGAGCTGCTGTTTTTTTTAAATAAATATTTGCACTATGTATTCCTCAATACAAATTCCACATTGAGTGAATGAAAAATTAAGTTGTCATTTGCTATGTTCATAGTCTGAGTCATACCATTCATTTAACAAACAGCTCTATCATGACAAGATCAGAGGTTTTCAATTTTTCATTAAAGGGAAGTGGCTGTAGGAGAGCAGTCTCTGCGTGGAATATGCCACAAAAAAGGACTGAAAACTGCTCAGCTATGGTGTTGTATATATAACACAACAACTCAGTTGCCATGCATATGTTAAGTTTGCCAACAGAGCAGCAAAGGAATAAGGAATAGGAATAGCGAGGCCAACAGAAGGTCAAGAGAGGAGTCAAATGCAAGTAAACTGCAAAGTAAGAATGAACAATAATAATGAAAACAGCAAAAAAGGATTTTTACCCTGGCAGGGGTAAATATTTACAGGATCACCTGTATTTATTGCATGTGAAAATTTTCCTGAATACAAAACTGCCTGGATGTTGTTCAGGCAGTTCTTCCAACAACAGGTTAACTGTTCAAAAACAGGATGTGAAATCTGCACCTAAATGGTTTCTGAATGAGAATGCATTACTGTGAATACATTACACACAGATATGCAACAGTGTAATAAATGATCCAACTCGCTTAGTCCATTATGGATCTTTTTAAAAGCAGTGCTCCAGAAATAAAGGACCTAGGCTGGTTATAGGATCAGCAATGGCCAAACAATGAAACCCCAAGCCAGATAGGCAATGACAGTTACAACATTAGCTTGTGCTAGAGCCAAAAAAACATCCTGCTCAGTGACAGAAAGGGTCATGAAAGAAGGTGCACTCACATTTCCGCTTACTCTAACCCTGAGTCACTAAATTTAAAGAGTTGACTCTGACGATTTTATATTGTCCTTCTTATGACGTACCTTTTCAAACTACAAACAGCATTAGGTTTGTCTGCAATTATTACCTGCTCAGGTAACAAGTTGAAACTGAAATGTGGGGATACTTACATTGATATCAGTGTGGTATATTAGCACACACAGAGCAGGCAGGATCTGAGGGAGCGCAAGAGACAAGTGTTAAGATACACCATGAACCGGAACATATGACAATTTACCCAGACTCACTAATCAAAAAAGGACCAGTTAACAGCTTAGAGTTTAACAACTGGGTAAATGATATGTAACGGATATTGTGTTACTGGTTACATGGGGTCTAAATGAGAACTCATTCCACAACTCTTGTTGACTCCATCTGCAGATACAGAGAGACAGAGCTCTAAAAAGGTAGTACCAAATGTTTGCCCTCAGTGTGTTTACAGCAGAGCTGACCCTGGGGGATTTAAATTTATACTAAAAGAAAGTGCAGAGTGACCAAGAGGTTCAAATTACTGGCTATTTTAAATCTTCACAGTTCCTTTATACAGGCTCAACTGGTTCATTGATTTCATTCATTTACCCTTTCATGAGTCATATGTTTATTCAACAGTTGTGTTTTCTTGTTTGATTTAGGCTAGAGCACTGCCTATACGTTTGCAGAGCACCTACAAAAATGAGCTGAGCAAAAGAATACACCCTCACATTTCAAAAGGTCCCACCTTCTTTAAAACATCATCACACTCATTTTATAGTTACCCGTCAAGACATTGAGTTTAGGAAATGGTGAGGACAAAGGTTTTCTCATTTATACAACAATAAAAATAATGAGTTTTCTAGAGTCGTGTGTGAAACCCCTCCCCTAGCAAACAGTACACCACACACAGTTCATTAAATAACATCAATAATCCTGACAGGCAGCAATCCTTTGCATGTGTTAAGTGCAAGCCCTTTCATTTTCCCACCTTGCCAGGAAAAAAATCTAAAGGAAAACACTACACCTCTGATATATTGACCTGCTAACTAACTGATAATTGACGTTTAGAGGAAATAAACATAAAAGGATCTGCCGGAGAGGGGACAAAACCATATTACCTATACAAAGTAATTCCACAACACCACAGTAAGAGGCATAAGTCAAAACATGAAACTGAGAACCTGTGATATAGTGTAACTGAAGAAAGGCTGAACCATGAAGGAACGGCATCTACTACTGAGATATATTAATAAATATGATTCACATTTGCAATTGTGAGTAGACCAGGGCAGTGGAAAGAGACCTACTGCTGTTCCCCAAGATGTTCAAATACCAGCAGGCAAGTCAACTTCTTACACATTAATCAGAGGCCTTATTACAACTGTAAAGTGTTACAATTTCGCTTTTTTCTATTAAGGACCCAGAATAGGGCAGCATTTGAAAGATACTGGGACAACAGCAGAATGACAGACTGAAGCTTACAAAAATCCAAGCAGCAGGATTCTAAGGCCTTGTCCATCAATCCGATCTAACCCATCTCTCTAGCTGCCTTGATTACAGCAGGAGACAAACATTTGTTCACTTTTCTAAATCAGTCGGCTATACAGACAGGGGGATTATCTAATTTAAAAATATTATATTACACAAAACACTTCCTCACCTGCTAGCTGCTAGAAAAAAATTAAACATGTCTCCATGAAACACCATTTTCCCTTAAGGTGGGCATCATTCATTTGGGCTAAAAACCACAAGTCATTTTTGAATCTGTAAATGATCAGTGACAAAGCTTTCTCTGACAAACAAGGTCTTACCTCCTGTACTGTCTCCATAGGTGGGGGAGGGTCCTTGTTCCTGCAAAGGTTAACAATGACCCAGGTGACATTACGCAAGAAGGTGATGGGAATAGATGGGTTGATGAAGGACAGAAGGGGCTTGACCACACCCAGAGAGATGACATAGTCTCGGCACTGCGGTCCATCTCCTGTGGGAAAACACAACCAACACGGCCGATAAATGTCATAAGTGTTGCCTGGTAAGGTTCACAAGCTGTTCACATAGGGAGTAGTGGATCAGACAAGATGGAAATGAGAAGATCGGCAAGCCGTCACTCACCAATGATGTTGCCTAGTGCCCATACGGCCTGTTCACAAACATTCTGATGTGGAGAGTGAAGCAGTCGCAGGAACAGGGGTACAGCATCTGCAGTTCAAAAACAATGTAACTTACCCTCACAATACAGGCAGGAGCACACAAGGCAGAACGACTACCGAGCTGGCACAATGTGGAACTATACTGGCTATCAGAGTGAACTTACTGGATTTGACTATGGCCCGTCTGTGCCGAGGTCCCAGGTGACTAAATGATGCTTACAAGGAAAAGAACACCCTGCCTACAGTTAAATATGGTGGAGGTTCCATAATGTTGTGGGGCTGCTTTGCTGCCTCTGGTACTAGAGGCCTCAATCATTTTAAGGAAATCGGAGGATTACCAAGGCATTTTAGAGTGAAATGTGCTACCCAACGTCAGAAAACTAGGAATGGGTTGAAGATCACAAGTCAGCTGGGACAGCAAGACAATGAGCCAAAACACACATCTAAATGCACAAAATAATGGTTCAAAATGGAACAGCTGACTCTGTTAAACTGGCCAGCAATGAGTCCTGATGTCAATCCAAATAAAAACCTTTCGAAAGAGCTGAAATCTGCTATTGACAAAAGGAATCCTGCAAACATTCAAGAGGTAGAACAAATTGCAATTGAAGAGTGAGAGAAACTACCAGCGGAAGACAGAATGCCTACTGATCTGGCACAGTGTGGGAACATGTTGGCTTTCAGAGTGAACTTACTGGATTTGACTACAGCCTGAGTCTGTGCAGAGGTCCCAGAAGCAATGTTGGTCAGCGCCCATGCAGCTTCAAACTGCAAAGAAGGACTGAAGTAAAAAGAGACTCTGTGAGGTCTAAGGCAGATGTTCAGGAAACAGCCTCCCCCCAGACTCTGGAAGAAGGAATCAATCTGGATTAGGTAACGCGTAGCTAACTAATGGCACATTCCACTCCGGGTTTATACAGGTTCTGGGCCAATTACATATATTTAAGAACGTGCAGTGGATTTCCCAGAACTTTAATCCTCACTCATGTAGCCAGAGATCATTTTAATACTGCATCCAAACCAAGCTGAATGAGGTCCTTTCAAAAAGGAATTTGATAAATCTCCCAAGACACAGGTTCTTTCTCTTCAGGAAACAAACGACCTAGAAAATTCTGTGCTACAAATCAAAATAGAGCTTGGCAGACATAAAAACATTTATTTGGATGCTTTGAAGCCGTTTTGTGCTGCTGGGCTAGTTAGACTAATATGCGCTCCACAGATCGTGGCTGTCTTTTCACTGGTTAAGAAACCGGAGCCTGGGAAATTACGGACACTATACGACGTGAATGCCGATTGATTTCTGTGGGTGTCCAACAGAGGTCAACAGACTATTGAGTGTTAAAAGAGCAAAGAGTTAAAGCCCCACACTTTAGAGCAGACCCCCCCCCACCCAAAAAAAGAAAAAAAAAAGATGACACAGTATATATTTAACCTCAACACACAGGCTGAGGCTACAAGCCAAAACAGTAACACTGAAGATAGCTATACGTGGATCTTGTGTATCAAGAATTCATTCGCATGTTGCAAATTAAAATGAAAGAAGCTGGATCATGAGCAGACTGATGAAATCATGTGAAAGGCCCATCGATAGGACACAGAGTGGAGTAAATGTTGAAGCTCTGCCTCACAGTGCTGTATTGTGGGTCTGACTGCAACCCTGTTCATTGCACAGCTGCTACTGGGTCACTGCCCCTCAGTTCTGATTCTCCAGCAACTTCTTAGTATTTTAGATCACAGACCTAGCACTTCCTTCAGCTAAATCAGCCCTACCTCCATCTCTGTGTCCTAACCCTGTAGCCACCATGCCAAGGCCAAAATGTGGCAACTGACAGTCCCAGCAAAGTCACATGACAAGAATTAAGCAGTACTGATGATGCCCTACTTGTCATCCCTCTCCAGGCATTTCACGAGGATGGGCAGTATTCCTGATTTGATCAGGTCGTCAATAGGGGGGTTCCTGTCACTGGAAAGCAGTTTCCTGCAAGAGACAAAATATATGAAAACCTGTTCAATAGCGTGCTTTATAATAGTGGGAAACATGGCTGCAGACATCCACGTAACACACATGGAGAATGTCTTTGCCTGCACAATCCACGACACCATAGCAAACAAATGCATCGTATTCACACAAGAGCCAGTCAAAAAGAGACAATACCAAACGGCACAAATAACTAAATATGTTTATTTGCCTTGGTGAAATACTGTTATAACAATTACAGCGTTATAATTAAACTTGGCAAGATTTTCTTTTATTGCATTATGCTTACCTGGCTGCTTGAACAGCACTGAGCTGCACTACTGCGTTGTCACTTGTGGCATTCTGCAACAACAAAAAGCAGAGGCTGAGGTCAGCCAGTCAATGTATGCAGAAATGGCTTCAATCTACCTCCTTTTAGTAAAGCCACAGATAAATCAAGGCCTGCTGGACACACGTCTTAGATTCCCCCATTCCAAGTGCGGAAACCAGGCTTCGTCATCAAAACAGTTGGCATAAGGTGACCCTTACCTGCAAGATGGCATCTAGTGTTACATTTTGCTGGAGGGAGGGGAAAAAAAATGGTTAACAAACTGATCTATTTCAACATTGAAAACGTCTTCACTGCACTTTACAGCTAACAGAGGAAAGGTTGTTTCAAGTATGACATTTACAGCAATTCTGACCCTTTGTGGTCATAGATGTACAAAGAAACTGACAGAAATTTCAGTGGTAACAGGCTAAAGCAAACCCCAAAGTCAGAAGGACCCGTGCTTCTTTAGATAGGAACCCAAGCTGCAACCTTACCCCTTTGAAGTCAGCATCTACATCCGAGTCTTCCAAGCTTTCTTCCTGTGGTACATTTCGCTTCTTCAATAGGTGTTCATCTCTTTTGTTCTAAGAAAACAAAAAAAGCAGGACTGACAATTTCCACGCCTCCATCAAACTGTAAATGAACGCATGTTTCTTTCAGAAAAAAAGGCTACTGGATCATTTATGGAATTCAGTTAATACTTTTAAGAAACTCATCGAATGCTTGGCTGAGCACATTCTTATAAATTTGCTTGACAGAAACATCAACATCTTCAGCATACACAGAAAAGTAAAATGATTTAAGAAAGCAATGATACATTGGTAGGTTTGGGACAAGACTAACATCTCTGGTGCTGGGGGAAAATGATGTGTAAGGCTACCAGGCTTGGAATTTTGCAAAAAAGACTCAGTGTTTTGTATTTCAATTTTGCCCCCCCAGCTTTGTTGAGCAATTTATCTGCTGATAGCACAGATGCACTTGTGCAAAGATTGCAGCCAGTCGGAAAACATGGTCTTCTGTTACTGTGACAGTGTCAGTTGAAAAACTAGCAAATCCATATCGACACTCTTGACTCACTGCTAAGTGAGAAAGTTTCATCTTTGTGTAACACTAGCACTCTTGTTTCCCACAATAATGGCCAATGTTTTTCTTCACTTTAGACCATGTTAATCGCAACTGTAGTTGGCATGTGAATCGGCAAAAGTTGGCTAGAGTAGCTATCCACATTAAGGTACTTTTTGCCCTTTGATACAGCAGAATAGTTTTTATTGTATGAATTCATGGCACATACCTCGATTAAGGGTACTACATCCGGAGTGAAATTTAAGCTTAGGCCTGGCCCACTGCAAAACAGACTGGCTCCAACCTCTAAACAAATCACCTAATCTATACATACCAAGTGGACTCCCTCTTTTCAGTCTTTAAAGGGTCTTTTATATTCTCTTGAATGAAGAAAACCCAAAAATGAACTCCATCAAACTCACACTGATCAAGTATAAAGTTGTAATCCTTAGATAAGCATCAAAATGTTTTGTATTTGAATGAAAAACATCTGTTTCGTGAATACTTTGGTACAGCAAAAAACATGCTAAGAATGCTCTTCACCGAGCAACCAGAACAAATCAGTAAGATTTACATTACAAGATGATACTTTTAAAATTGTAAACACATCATACGGAGATGAGAATATTTCTCATTTAGAATACAGACCAAAGGATTGCGGCACAGCAGGTAACACTTCTGCCTCACAGTTCCAGGACTCTGCTCAGTCTGTGTGTAATTTACATGTTCTATTCATGTTTGTCTATTTTCTCAGGTTGCTCTGGTTTCCACACAGTGTCCAAAAACACATTGGAGGTGAACTATAAACTGACTGTAAACTGCCAGATGAATAGATGAGTGGACCAGAACCATTTAATACAGTCACTTCACACTGTCACCCCTGACATAATACAAGAATTTGAGGTATATGTTCAATTACGACAGGAATTTTCAGTGTTATAATTCACAAGTTGCTGCCCTTTTAAAGGTCCCCAACAAAAGTTTTCTGATGACAATCAAACACCATCATGTAGTCTTTCCTTAGGGTACCCTACTTGACTGTTGCTGTCCCTTGTCCAGGCAAATGGAATCAAAAATGCAGGACCATAGTCACTAAGAAAACAAACTGGCTAGTCTTCACCCATATGTGATAGTCCATTTTCCCACTAAGCTGTTAAACTATTCAACACTGTGTGCCCCTTATGCCCCCTTACTTATCCACATCTCTCCCATCACCAACAAGCCATCCATGAGCTCCCATTACCAGCTAAGCTGACCAGAATTGTAGCTGACTGCTTTCTCAAAACTTGACTCAAAAAAGGGCCAGTGAAACAGCTTTGGGCCTACAGATTTCTCAGAGGGCAAAAGTCACAGACATGCACTGCTTGATACAGCGCAGAAAAGGATGAAACAATTTAAAAAAGGACACGTGCGGAAATAGTATAAAAACCGAAATGTTGCCATGACAATTATTGGCTTGCTTTTGAACAATTAAAATCTGTTTGCTAGATGAACTAGATTCTCAACTACAGTGAAATTTCGCAGCTGTGATAAATTGTCAGTCCTCATGACATGAATTAACCAATGATTAACCGATAAATGTTGGCTTTACTTCTTAAAAATGGTCACTTCCATTCCCCATTCCTTTTCTGACAACAGTGAAGGTAAGACCTCAAAAAACTATCACCAACCATAATTCAAAAAGATACAAAGCCACCTCCTTGGCATCTCTGTTTCCACAGTTCCAATGTTAAGAAGTCTGCTGCTCACAGAACTGCCAACAAGCTACCAGAACATGGTGGAAAGAGGAAAATTGATCGAAGTAGTTTTTGAAGGTTGGTGCAAACTGTTGAAAACACACTATGTAAAACATCCGAAGTAGTTAAAACTAACCTGGAGCAATCTGGAGTGATGTTTTCAAGCCATACCATGGGCTGCACAATAAACCACGAACAGCTTTATGGGCAAAGGCCAAGGACCCCACTGTTGAAAGATCTTTATCCAAACCTGTCTACAGAAGCCAGCATTTTTTCTGGGAAAATGTTATGTGGACTGATAAAACCAAACTAGTGTTCTTTGGCAATGCACACCAACAATTTGTTTATAGGTGACTAAATTAAGCTTATAAGGAAAAAAAACACCCTGCCTACAATTAAATACGGTGCAGATTTGTAATGTTGTGGGGCTGCTTTGCTGTCTCTGGTAGTAGAAGCCTTGAACATTTTAAGAGAATCATAAAATCAGAGGATTACCAAGGCATTTTAGAGTGAAATGTGCTACCCAGTGCCATAAAACTAGGCATGGGTTGAAGATCATGGGTCCTCCAGCAGAACAATGATCCAAAACGCACATCTAAATGGACAAAATAATTGTTAAAAATGGAAAATGGACTGTGTTAAACTGACCAGCAATAAGTTCTGATGTCAATCCAATTTAAAACCTTTGGAAAGAGTTGAAATCTGCTATTGGTAAAAGGAATCAAGAAAAAATGGGAACTGAAGAGTGGGAGAAACTACTAGCAGAAAGGTGCACGAAGCTTACAGATGCCGCAAGAGACATTTTGATGCTGTCATCCTTTCCAAGGGTTATGGAACCAATTATTGGGAAACACTGTCTTTCATACTGCCCTGTATTATGCTAGTATTACACATATTTTCTTTTTTTGTGAAAGAACTACATGCAGGTTGAGCCGTTGTAAACTGTGGACATCATATTAAAATATTCTGATGATCAAAATTTGGTAAATTTCCAATTATTTCTGAAGATGTTGTACATGATACACTGCAAATGCAAGGGTGCCAAAACCATTGACAAGAACTGTAGGTTTGAATTACAGAGGCCCCAGTGAGGAGGAAAAAGACAGTGGCTGGATGGCTTTCTTGAGGTGACAAAGTAGCAAACTGCAAAAAGAAGGATACACAGAAATAGCAATCCAAAAAAATCAATTTTTTTGGGAATGTTATGGCAAAAAAGATACGTTTGCCACATGCATGAGGAAATTAACATACTGCTCACATTTTTCTCCATTTCACATATACAAAATGAGATTAAGATTCTAGCAGTGCTTCTTGAGTCTGCCTGTGACATTTATGATGACTAATCTGAGCAGTTCTGTTGAGGAGAGAGCTTCTTTCCCCCAAATGTCCATTGCCTTAATACAGAGTTTTCCCCTCTCCTCAGTAAAGATGCTGTTAAAATCACCACACGCTCCTCACTGCAACAGTCACTGACACAGAGAGAAGTGGTAGTGCAATGTTAACAACCTGAGCTGCCCTGCAACTGTGTTTTGGTCCAGTAACATCCACAAACTTAACACCTGGCCAGAGACACAGCTGAGCCTGAAAACTCAGAGCTCAACAAATAGACCAAGTGAACTTGCACTGCAAAATGCCTTGTGAAAAAGAAAAACGGAGGTGCTGATACAAATCTAGGAGCTAGTCTTCACTGATAAAATCCACATTACAAACACAGGCATCAAATACAAGAACAAAGCTGTTGTTAAAAGTGCTACAGGGGGGGGAAAATGGCTAAAACTTTCAAATTCAGTAGACTCCCAGACTGAACACAGAGAGAATGACATGCTTTACAGGCACTCTGAATGAGGCTGCTAAAACCCTAACCAAAGCACTGCAGGAATCGTTGAACCTCAAACCCCCGCATCCCCACTGCCCGAGTAGGTGGCCTGTAGGAATGAGGGACAAGCACTCCACACCGTATTTGGCAGCATAACCAGGTGGACAGCAAATAGGACAGGGGGCAATTACTGACATGAAAATGTAGCCCAAAGAGGAGCCAAAATATATCTTTTTTAAAAATTATTACTGTGAGAATTATAGTTTTTTTTTTTTTTTTTTTTTTTACTGTCTAGTGTTCTACAATTTCACCCATTCAAACAGCAAGACATTCAAATCCAGCAGCAAGAGGTTGTGGTCATAAAACCAGAAGCTTAGTAAGGGATCTGCACTACTCAAAGACAAATCCCTCAAAACAGCCCTGCTCCCAAAAATCACACTTCACTGTTCCACACCCAAAAGCCTCACAGCATGTGCACCGCTGAGACCGTTAAGGAGCTGACTTAGGGCAGGAACACTCACTTCTGCCTGACAACAAAGCAGTGACTGGTAAAGTGGCTTCATGTTCAGGTCACTTGCAGTTGAGTCAAAGCATCTGCTGTTGTCATGCTAAGCAGCACATGAGGATCTCAGAAGGACTGGTTATGGGCTGAAGGCGTGCCACACCGGACTGAGCCCCAGGGCCTGACCTCTCCATTCAGTCCACAAAAAGAGCACAAGAAGAAAGGGAGCCAGTGAAGAGGCTGAATTTAAGCCTGCATATGACAGCTGGCCAAACGGCAGCTGGCATCAATAGAAGGCGAGACACCAAATTACAACAAAACTAATGCAGGACCATACAATGTTCCTGGATTATATTAATAGGAGGAGGGCTGCTGGGAAAACTGAAGAAAGAACTGCCAATTTAAGCTTGAGATGAAGAAACACTTATGACTCAAAAAAACCTTGGTGTGCACTCAGCGCTTATGCTGCCACTGAATTTGTGCTCACCAGTTCACATGACTTTGAATACACCCATTTAAAAATGCTGTACATACTATGATACTAGTAAGCACAACGTCAAAATAAACATTCCTAACGTTTCACTCTTAGCAGTCCTATGGGTAATGAAGTAAAACGACTGGTTTCCCCTATGGGCCATTTGAAAGAGGCCTTGCGGTAGAAATGTGGGCAAGAAAACTGTCTCTGTTTTTCTTCAAAACACAGCTGCTTTACTGCCATTGAAACAAGGATTCTCAAAAAACCAGGGAAAAATGTACAGTTAACATTCATCTGACAAGAACATGCAGACGTCCAAGTCAGACTGGTCTACAGTGATTGATTTGCACACAGGTTTGCTTACAGCTACCAAACACATTAAACTGTATATAGCTGATACCTTTGTCCAAGGTGACTTACACTGTTACGCTAAACACAGTATGCTAAGCTGAACTACTTACAAGCATCAGCTGATCTACACACCATAGTAATGTAAGGTGCACAGTCACACACTAGGGCCACACTATAGTCATCACTCCACCTGAAAAATGTCTTTGGACTGTGGGATGAAACACCCAGAAAAAGCCAAACAAAGGAGGACCATTCAAACTCAACACAAACTGAGCCAAACTCAAACCCACAACTAAGAAGCTGTGAAATGCCAGACTCACTGCTCTTTTATGCCAAAGTGATCCAAACTACTCAAAGCTGAGTTACCTAGGTCTATACATCACTTACCTGTATAGATTTCATGACAGAATATATAACAGCAGCAAACAAGGGGCACACAGGCAACTTGTGTCTTTGACCATTACTAATTCAGTTTAACTGCTCACACAGCCCTTATTTTTCCATTTTGAAAGAACCATTTATATTCTGCACTGTTCCAGTGTGTTCCTTCCAGGGAAGGCACAGTTCAGTTTCAAGTCCAGCAAAGGCCAGGTATGATGTAGCTATATATTTCTACCCAAAAAAAACTCTTCTGGTCAGCTTAGCAACTCAATGTTGGTCCCGTTTACACAGAACTTTCCACGGCTTAATTGACACTTTGAAACATCACACTGGGCCATGCTCACCAGTTCATTTGACTTTGAATACACCCATTTAAAAATGCTGCACATACTATGATACTAGTAAGCACAACGTCAAAATAAACATTCCTAACGTTTCACTCTTAGCAGTCCTATGGGTAATGAAGTAAAACGACTGGTTTCCCCTATGGGCCATTTGAAAGAGGCCTTGCGGTAGAAATGTGGGCAAGAAAACCCCACTTGCCAATACACCGTGCACTGAGCTCTCTGAAAGCAAAGTAACTGCAACAAAACTATGTTTAAGAATAAGGAGGCAGTAATGGGAATGCCCATCACTTATTATGGCATGGATTACTCAAAAAACATGAATCTCTTACAACATCCAAAAAATCCTTCAAACACAGCACCCTCTGACCTACTGGTATTCTTACCTTTCTGAGCTCCACCGTTACTTCATTCCGATGTCTTCTCATGGTCTGAAAACAGAAAAAAATGTGGTGAGAGTGATCTCTTAACAAGTGATCATGTAATTGATTTATTTAAGTTTCTTCTTCACACAGCAAAATTCAGTAGCACTTTATATGTATCAGTACAGTGTGGAAAACAGTGAAGCTGTTCTCCACAATAAAGCGCTTAATACCACTGCAGGTCAGGTGATAGGTCTAAAGTGTCATGTAAGTTCCAGCTCGATGTTTTATTTTGATGGAAAAGGGTCTTAAGCTGATGTGTACCTCAAATTATCCTAAAAAAGCTAAATTACATAAGTAGTGCCAAAAAAAATTGTCTTACATCAATTACTAGAAACTAATTTCAGGAAATCCTAAAACCAGCCTATTTGGACAACTATACAATTGTGTTAAGAGTGCAAACAGGAAATTTTAACTGTACTGCATGCACAGCAGTCCTGTTCTTATTTGCCCTTTGGTTTGCTGAATGTTTTAAATAAAGTGCCAACTTGTTGAACTGATAACTACACATTTTAGGACATACTAGAATTGTGTTAATTTCGATATCGTAAGAAAACAAATACTAAACTTTTTTTAAATTACATTTTCTGTGAAAAAGCAGTGCAGCCGGAAGACACTTGCAGTGGTAAATTTATTGTGGTACAAGAATCCTCATGACTGCGTTTTACCACAAAGCCTCGTTCACTGTATGAAGCTTTTAAACATAACAGCATATAATAGGAACCACATAACATTCAATCACGCCTCTGCCATCAAACATGATTTAACAGTGGGTTCCATAATGGCACCACTACAGTTCAAATAAAGAAAAGATCTCTATGCATGTAGTATCTATAGAATATCCAGGCTTATGCGTAATAAAGATAAAGAGCCCATCACAGGAAATGCGTTAAGGAAAAACCTCCCTTGTTCCATTTGGCACATATGTAAATATCATGCTTTCCTCTTAAACTAACACCTTATGTGTCTTAGCACAGACTCACCACACAAAATAGACTGAACCTTCATAACGTCCCAGGTTACTGAGATATTTTTCCACAGTATCGTTTTGTCACCAATGTCATTATTCCCTAACAGGGCCTTTATCGTTACCAGTAAGAACAGGACAAATAACGGTAGTGTGTATTTTTATACCCACCATACCAACTCTTTACGTTAGAAAATGAAGAGCACTTCAACATTTTCTGCAAGTTTCTCCAGCAACTCATGATCTGAGCTGAAAACACATTTCTGAATATGCTCCAGGCAGCCCAAGATTTATGAATCAAAAGTTTGAACACTGACCCACTGGGTATTACTTCCAAAGAGTAAAGAATTACCCTGCTGTGAAAGAGTCATATCCTGAGACAGGTGCACCTGGGTTACAAGAATTCAAATTTGAGTAGTTTTATTTAACATCCCTTCTGCCTACTAGGCATTTCTTTGCATTTATAAGGACTGAATTTGGATTTTGTATGCCTCCCAACATCTGAGCAATGTGAGACCAGAGTCAACACATGATCTTTGCAGTAATAGCTTGACTCATGTTGCATTAAGCTCTCCACTTGTTTTCCAGTTTCTCCTGTTTATAACCTTGCTAATCACAGCCCATATTTGGACTAACAAAAGAATGTCAACTTATTTGGTGAATGTGAATTAATTTGCAGTTTTCTTTGCTGCTCTGTTTTGTACCAACGAAGGTTGACTACATAAATATTGAAAATATACCCGTTTTATTTGTGGGCATTGTGTAGAGTACATAATAGTAGTGAAAAAGCGGAAGAAACTCAACTAGACAGTAATACAGCATTACAGATTAATTGGTAAACAGAAACTACCTTGTTATGTTGCATTATAATAACTAACGCTACGTAAAGAAATAATTGAGCCCATTTTGACAGGATTGGCATATTTCAACATAATCAGGTAACAATTTTTGGACTACATGGAAGAAATGTACCTTTGAAATCAATGGTATATATCTTTTTGATTTATGAGGATTCATTACATGAAGGGTTTTGCAGGACCTTTGTAAGGTTGGAGGAAGATATCCTTACATAAATACAGCATACTTTGTTGGATCTGATCAGAAGCTTATGACTTTTTCAACAGTTGTTGCACTAGAACTTCATTATCAAGCAGTTTTCACATCCACAACAGTACAGAACATTTCACTCAGCTACATAATGCATATGCACCATGTTTTTCATTCCTGCACACTCCAAATTCTGCAAGCAAGGCTACGTGATATAAGCACGGAATGCTGCTCCTAGCGGGGTCATCTTGGGAAGCATATTCCTGCTGTAATTTAATAGTCATATCCCAATGGTGCAGAACCAAAGGAGCAGCTTATCTACAGGGAAAACCTTCCAAAAGAAACCTAGTGGCCTGGCATTAGGTCTCCTCAGGCCTTGTGATATAGCATCCTGGTTCAGGTTACAATCCCAAATAGTCATTTATATAATCGGCGCATCACGGGCATCCTTGAAGACATCAGAGTAAAGACTGCAGATGAGGGATTTGTTAATCAATTGAAGGGTTATTTTTACAACCTGAACACTCTTTTTTGGATCAGATGCTGCTCTGAATAAAATTCAGCATCTCAAGGCACTCCATAAATATGAAACTAAATAGAGAAGAGATGTGTAAATGTAACTGTTCAATTTGCTGTGTTGTTGCAGTAGGTAAGAAGCTTTCTGATACCAAGGCTGTGCAAACACAAAGAACTCTCTTCAAGTCTAAGTTGTTATTCACGGCCAATCATCCGAACATTACCTGGAGTTACTAAGCCCAGGATGGAAGAGCGCTCAAGTTCCCTGGATAACATCCTGTAGGAAGTTTGTTACCTGTGAGTGACCAATGTGTCACTCAACCAATCAGTTAGAGCTAAAGTGTGCAAAACACTGACTTCTAATGTGAAAACAACGATCAGCTGATAGGGGAAGGTAACAGGGTGGTGTATGCACAGGTGCAAACACACACTTCCGAAAAACTGGTACCGCAAACAGAAAATGTAGGCATACTAAAACATACACAGGGAATATTTTAAAAGGCATAGCTTTCCTAACAATTCTACTTCAGGCTCATGTCAATAAAAATTATATTTGTCAATTGGTATTGATAATGATAGCTGTAACAGTCGTTTCAAAAATAAAAACGGGACCCTCAATACTGAAGCAAACAATTTACTGGTTAGCATATAAGCTGTGGTATGAAAACCTTGTTGCTAAGCAAATTTTTCATGTTTAGTCAAATTAACTTGGCTTTTGCTTCTCCGTTCATTATCTTCTACATTACTCAGTATTGTTACATTTCTTCCTGTGGGGAACAGCGCTGCAGTGAAGCAAGACAGAGTGTTAAACGCATTTTTTGCATAGAGTAAAGTCCTCCTATAGAGGAGCTTCACTGAGGGGCTTCAGACCTCGGCAAGTACAGAGCTGTCCAGTCACTGAGAACAGGGAACAAAGATACAGCAGCATAACTTACACAAACCTGGAACATAAGGCAATGAAATTTCAGGGAAATGTATAATGTTTTTAGAATATTTTAAAAGAAAATTTAGGCACCAACAAAATACTACATGTATCAAGCACCTGCCACACAGTAAGCATTTGGTCCATTTTCCTCTCTTCTCTCAGCTAATGCTTTGCAAGAGAGGGAACGGGAGCTGTGGGAGGCAAGCAAAGCAAAAATTTTAAACGGTGGGATATCATCTGGCCCGAGTCGATAGAATTTGATGTGCATAAAAAGATAAACTCCCATTGAAAAAAAAAAACAAAAACTATGGGCATGCACTGCATATTATTAATGTACATACCGTGTACTAAAGAAAGGTTTATACCTCAACCATATGTAGCTATTAAAAAACCAGTGAATAAGTCTGAGTCTGCTTGCCAGCAAATAGTTTTGTTCATGGGGCATTCAATTAAGGAAATAAGTCACCCAGCTCTTCTACAGCAATTCCCGAGAAGTAGGACACTTCTGGGTTGCTTTGCTTTTACTTTTCTGTCCAGTTTGTCTCATACAGGTACTGTCCAGGTTTCCTAGGGGGTTCTCATTTTTGATTGGGACTGCGCTACACACAGATGAAGATTGTTACATTTGATAATAAAGCCATTTCACAGCCATCATAATGGAAACAGTTTGAAAGTCACACATTAAAGGTAGATAGGTACTGCAGGTTATCAGAGCTGAAGCAACATCTCTACCGTTACTGCTCCATCACTGCCTCCAGCATTGAATCTTGAGCATTCTTCTAGTCCTTTTGCTTTGTCTCACAGACACACACACACACACATACACACACACACACACACACACACACAGTATCTTTGAAACTTTTCTGTGGTTATGAACTCTTTACAGTGACCACTTGGCAAACCTCAAAGAAAACACTGAACACAGGGGTCCCCTACACAAAGACCTAAAGCTTCCAGAGATTTCCCTACTCCCCTCCTGCAGTTAGCTAAAGTGCAGGGTGTTAGACCCTGCTCTCAGCGTCACTTTGCTCACATCTTGTTCAGAAAACCCAATCCGGCCCTTTGGGATACTTGGAATAGCAGCAGTGGTGCCCCTGGTTCTATCTGTGGCCTTGCTGGGCTGGGAGCCATGTGCAAGTGACACTGGTTCCCCTCTTCAAAACAACATCCGCACACATTTCTGTCTCCTCATGCCTACATTTAGCATATGACCAACAGATTCTACTTCATCACCCTCTACTTAGGGTCCAGGGTGGTGCGGAGTAGGGAGCCCAACAAGTCAGGCGTGATCTTAACAACTCACATGAGATCATATTTATTGGTATGGAGAGCACTTCCTAAGACCAAAATGACATAAAACAACCTCTGAATAGCACAGACTAATGTAGGTCTAGGTCACAAATGCAATTAAATTTTTTTTAAAAAGATTGTTCTACAAAACTCACTTTGAAAGGCACATTAAGGTCTATTTACAGTTAATCATTATACGATTTTGCACTAAAAATAATGAAAAAAACATGTTGCAATCAGTTAATCTGATTTGTCATGGCAAACGGTTTGCATGGACTTCAGCATACAACACTACTGTGCTTAACATTTGAATACGACAAAGTAGAAAGTACAATGAAAAGAATCCTTCCGCAGCGCACGAACGCATGCACGCACGCACAGTCAGACAGGTGTCAAACTGCCTTTTAATTTTAGTGTTCCAAGAGTCACAGAGGGCAAAAAACATGCCATTTATTACAGCAATACTGTGCAACACGGGACACAAACAAGATGGTACGGTGTATTTGTCTGTCACTGAGTGTCAATAACTGAAACGTGCTATGAAAAATGCCAAAGATGAGAAGGTAAGAAGGTGCAGTTTTGTAAAGAATGAGAAAGAAGAAAAAATAAGCAATGCCTAAAAATGGCTAAATGACATGTTATAATAAATATTTCTCATGAACAAACGGGATATATGCATTCAAACCCAGGCAAAGTTCTTCAAATAATTTCCCTGTCAAAAAAAAGTACACAAAAACTATTGTTATATTTGTGCAACATTAGTTCCAACTTTAGGAAAAAAGGTCAAAACATTAAAAAATATTAGCTGACATCTTTCCAAAAAAAGACTTTGGAACTGCCATTTGTGCAAATTTAAAGTTTGAATACAGTACAAAATACAAACTCAATATTGTTATTAGTCACACACTGTGTGCAGCTTAATGCCAAGACCAGGGAGTCTGAGAACACAACACTACTACTTTATTTGCATCTTTTAGCTGACACCAGCAGCCAGATTCCACAACTATTCAGATTACAATTTGTTGCAATCACACAATTTTAGCTTTGCTTTTGTGAGGTTAAAAAAATGACTTATCCCCACACAGCAAAAGAAAAATCTTTGAGATATCCATATAGATTTCTGTTAAAAGTGGTCTATAGCTAAGTATACTGTCCTGCTCAAAGTTTAAGATACGACCAGTTTCTCCCATTTTCCCGCAAAAAAATGCAAATTCAGCTTCCGTGGATCAAGTGCAACTCCTGTTTACGCGAAAAGCCAACAGATGTCAGTAAAATGCAGTTTCAATCCCTTCTACAGTGTTTACAAGCGAGCCACTAAGAAGCGTCCTGTTACCATGGAGACCAATGTTGACTACAGACAGTTGATGGTGGCAAAGGGATTGCGCATTTGGAATTTAACGGGGGCAAATACCTATAATTTTAAAGCTAATTTTATTGAAACTCAAAATTTATTAGCCTGTTTAATTTACTGCAGCTATATCAGATGTGAAGTGAATCTAATGGTGACTAAATTTAAAAATGTCTAGTTTTTATTGATTGGAAAAACTTACAAACAAGCCACAAAGTGTGAGTATAACTTTAGGTCTTAACTGTATTCACAAGTTGAGAAGCTAGTATACATCAAAATGTACATTTTATCAAAACTTAAGTTCTTTCCACCCAAATATTACTCTTATCCTATATTTTTTGAAAGCTTTGCCCAAAATGGCCTACACAGGTAGTTACAACGACCTGCCATTTATAAATCATATTTTTACTGTACTGATCCAGGGTAGGTAAATAACTTGATCAAGCGCACTACAGCAGATCTGGCACTTCTACAGACACTCTTGAGATCAAGACATCTCTCAACACTACAGGCTGCCCAATTTACTATGCCAATGTTACGTTTATTAAATAAACATAGATACAAGAAAGCAAAGAAGAATGCTACTGTGGTTAAAACCCCTTCACTGCCAAGCGACTTCAGGCAAAAGATGCTTCAGAAAGGGTTAAACGAGGGGACAAAATAAATAGGGTCTTCTCCACTGGGACACAACTAAATTAGGAAACACCACACAGGTTGGGAGAGACAGACAGAGGATCTCCCAGACTGGAGAAGACTGAGGATGAATTCCTGAGCATCATTCCTGCACCGCGACCGCCCCCCCCCCCACCGCCACCCACCCGAAGGAAGAGCTGCACGCGCCTCATCACCATGTTATCACCATGTTACACACACTTCTCCTTCCGAAGCCCAAACAAAGAGCAAACCAGGCTTCTCCATCTCACACGAGAGACGTTAAGGAAAAACCCGCGCAGTCTGAATTTAATGCCATTATTTTATACCACTGCAGATTAAAATCGTATTTTTAAAAAGTCTCATCGCGAGCCTTTAGCTAGAACGCAACACGCCAGTATGTGATTTTTAAATGTACGTAGTCTTCAACCATGCGATCAAGGATAGACGAGCCAGATATGCGAATAATTTTTAATGTTTTTCAATAAAACGCGACGACGGCAGCGGAGCTTCTCACTCCTGTTCCCGACAGGCCCCGGGGAGTGAGCCAGGCCACCGGCCGGGTTCCAGTGAGCAACATCCCGGGATTATTGCCTACAGCGCAATAAAATCACACACAATGTAGTTCAATTCAAACAAAATTTAACCTATAACGTCCACAGGAAAAGGTGCAAAGCCGCGGAGAACGGCCGGTGTCAGTACACACAGTGTTGTGGTGTCGGTGGCCGTTTCTTCCTGGAGAGATGTGCGTTTCCACCGCAGGGTACCGGGCTTGGAACCCAGGGCACGGGACGGTACGATACGGTACAATATAGTACAGCTGGGGCCAGGAAAGGTACGGCAGAGTGGGCCTTCTGGCAAATATGAAGACAAACACAGTACTCGACTGTTGACAAGCTGTTAAAAATGTGACGTGAGTGTAAACAGCCGCAACTTTTTCGACAATAATGCACGGATTTGGCCTTTCAGAACTCGCCGCGGCAGAAAGAGAGGCCTTCTCCCGAGGCCGCGCCCGCTCCGTGCGACGACTGTGGTCGAGGGATTTCCTAAACGAGAGCTTCTCGACAACCCTGAGCAGCCAGCAACAAACGCCCGAACCCCTCAACAGCTCTGACTCTGGCCAGCGGTCGTCGCCCGTCGCCCCTCTTACTTCGACATCTCGTCCCTTGTTTTTAAAGCTCTTGATACGGTGGTTCTCCAAGCCGGCGTTTTCTGCCATGGCTGCGCGCTGTGCGAGTCAAGAGTCCGGCGTTCGGGGCTCCAGTGAAACCGAAGACGATCGGACGTGAGGAGGAGAGGGGGCGGTCCTGACGTAACGGAACGGAACGACGAGGGGCGGAGCTCCGCTACGCACGGAGACTTGCGGGAGGAATCCTGCTGACGTCACAACGTTCCTTAGTTCAAACGCAAATATGATGCGGCTGATTCAGGCTTTCTTGCGCTGCTCGTTCGCGCAGCGTGTGTTACAGATTAGCGGTTTCCCTAAAATTATCACGTGCTCTCATTTACAAAAATGTTTTAAAAAATTCAAAAGTGCGCACAGCATATACATTTGCAAAACAACAACATCAACATGTTTTGCAAATATCCGACATTTATGAATTACATGAATTTCAACTGAAAAACACCTGAGAACGACCTGCTATTTAATACGTTTTTCGAAGAAACAAAGCTGTTTTATAAAGAAAATTTCCGGAGGTTTTGAACAGTCTCTTCTATCTTTTAGTTTTCATTTATTCGTAAATAAAAGCCATCTATTTTAACTTTCAACAAATCATAGCGGTACCGTAACCCAGAAAATACTGCACTTTGATCTTAGCCAAAAGGCCGAGAGGCGATACCGTAGCGGTGCCGTGACCCAGAAGATGTTTAAGTTTTCGTAGTTTCCAATTATTAATATGACGCCGATCGCGCTGCGCATGCTCATTACGGAGAAGGTGTAGCGGTATAGATTCTAATCCCGGTTGACGGTTAACAGTTATTAGTAACTAATAAAATTTTGGATTGCACCCAATTTTACCTTAAAAAATCAGCCACACGATTCTTTAAAATCTTCATTTCAAAACACGACGATATCAGTCCATCTGTGTGAAAAGTAATACTGCTACATAGGGGAGGATCGGGAATCAGACATAACATCTTAGTAAATATTGTTGGGATAAACAAATATTCTTTTATTACTCGGTGCAGTAATAAAATACTGGGGACTCATTGGTTTAGCTGAACATTTTTTGGGATAAGTTCAGCCCCACCTTATGACCTGAATAATTCAGGTTTAACATGTTCCATTCATCGTGTATGTTGCACAGAGACATTGTAAGTTACTTATGGACAGGGCATTAATTCATTCCGTCTATCATTCATCATAGCTGCTTGTCTGATGGGAGGATTTGGTGATCTGGAATGTTTCCCAGAAGCTAATTCTGAAACAAAAAACCTACACATGGCTTGCTGAGTTTATGGAGCAACCCAGCAGTACAGGACAGACAGATAGAACGTTCTATTTTATTAAAAACATTGAGTGCATCAAAACATAAATAAATTTGACAAGGCAAGCAAGTCTTATGACATAAGTAATAATTAGTAGCTTTGCCTCGGTAATAGCATGTTAAAAATTACCAGAAAGTAGACTATAAAAATATTTGAATAGCATCTGAAATAGTAATGGCTCCTTTCTGAAAAACTTCATGGTTTCCTCCAATCTGGTGGTGCCAACATCCAGAATATGTTTACTATGCAGTTAGGGAAAATCTGAGACGAAATTCAATAGCCTAACAATATTTTAATTTTTTTTAAGAAATAAAGACTGCTGTAACATTTACACCTTAAAAAAGCTACTTTATAGTCAGAAATATGAAGGTCATGAAACCAAAATAAATAGATGACATACTTGGAAACATTTTATTTCAAAAAGTAATTTACATTTAAATGAGCTGCTGCATGTAAACAAAATACCATTCACAGATTTAAAAATTTCAAAAAGGAATTGTATACACGAATTCAAAAATGACAGCTGTTCAATGAAGGCTGAATACATACAGGGACTTGAGAGAGATACAAACAAACAGGGATCCAAACTGGCCTAAATATTGACACACATTTCAGCAAAGTAAAACTGAAAATTTTAGAATTTTCCTTGAGGATAAGTCCCAGTGCTCTCTTTTAGTAGGTTTAATTCAACTTCCAAACATGAGTTAGAAGTAAATTGCTAAAGTGTATATAAATTTCTCGGAACAATTACATATAAGATCAAGCTGCAAGCAAGACTGCAGACCAGAGAAAAACAAATGGAAAGAGTTCTTCATTGCTGCTCAGAAGATCTGCTGCTCAAATAGAATCTTCCCAAAGCCTTGTGGTGGAGTGTAGTGAAAGTCACTGAAGTGGCAATCTAATATGGTACTGTCATCCACTGAAATAAACAAAGAAGAAACAGTAGATTTTAAAAATGGTGCAGTGGACTTATGCTTATTATTTAAACAAAATACAGATGAAGCTGTATTTCCAACCACTCGACTCCCATTGTATATTTAAAAATATTGAAAATGATCTCCGTTTAATACTGTTCTTAAAACGAGTTTTAATTTTCCTCGAGAACCATAACTGGCATTTTGCGCCACCTGGTGGAAGTAAACTATACTACACTTTACGAGAACAAAGGTGACACAGGGGTGTAGGGTCCACAATCTGAGTTCACGTTGGGCAAGAAAACTTCTGTAAATTATTAACATACATTGTAATATTCCACCTCAATCATACTGTTGGCAGGGTTACAAATGAGGAGTTTCAGAGACAGGACGCCAGGTACACGGGCTTCATTACGCCCAGGTACGTCTCAGTGGCAACAATCAACAGAATGTCGAAAAAACAGGATAAAACTCTCACAAAAAAAAAACCTTTGTGGGTTTTTAAAATAAAAACACAACTGGGCCCCTGTAATTCCCACACTAAACTATGTACAAACTGCCATTTGAGTGCCGTATATCACGGGACAGTAACAATACTCCCTCTTGCTGCCATCATACTAACCCCACCATAAATATTATAACTTTTACTAGATTACATGTTAACAGAGTTATAGTCAAGACTCACATACAGTGCCTCCCATATGAGCGAATGACAGAACAGACAGCGCTTGCTGGACCTGCTATTCCCAGCCAGCAGCTTTGCTGCAGCTCAAAGCTTGACCATTTTACAATTTGTCCCCAGCTTTTTACAGTAAAAAAACTTTGTGCCAATGCAAACTTTTAATTAGTGTTAATATTTTTATAAAAAATATCTGCCACACCCATTGTAATTGTGCCAAATCTACACCTCATGAGCCAACAGATAGCAATGCACTGACAGATTACAACTGCCAACAGTAAGCTGACTTTTTCAAAAGAGAGGAAAAGGAAAGAGAAGATGACTGAGCTGTAAATGATCCTGCAGCTTCTATATCGACCAGTTCTGAGCAGTCAGTGAAACACTGCCTCATGCTCCTTCCCTATGTAAAACTTCCAGCTCCCAGCTGATGCTGTTGTTGTCTGCACTTCATGACATAACTAAATAAAACAGTAAATAAGTAACAACTTAGTGTTACTTAATGGCTGCGCTGGGTGTAAAAAAGAATGAATTGAGGAGGTACAGGTGAGCACCAACACGCTGGTATTACACTGCAGGTCACTGGTTTATGCATCTGTAGGAAACTCACTCATTCCTCCAAAAAAGTTAAGCTAAGTCAACTAAGATGTAACGTGTGACATTTGCCCAGAGTACCTAACTGCGTTTTTTTATTTTCAATGTATTGTAAATACTCCTGCTAGGGAGGTTCAGAATGGACAAGCGTGTACACAAGCTGCCCTGGTTCAGGGAGGGGCTTGGAGTTAGAGAGACAGGCCATGTATTGCTCTGTTCCTGCCTGAAAAACTCCACCGTTGCCTCAGTTCTGGTGGTGCCATCCAGGTTGTTGGCATTTACGTTACATTTATTTGTTTAGTAGACACTTTTCTTCAAAGAAATATATAGCTCTGTGTAAACGAAACTGTATTTTAACATAATGGAAAGATACAGACACATAATTCTTCAAGTACAGTTCCTGTCACATTAGACTTACAAATTTTAAAACCACTGTAATCAGCTTAACATTCAAAGTCACTTTGGAGAAAACTATCAGCTAAATTAATAAATGGAAATGTAGTCTCCGGGCAAAGTAATTCATGCTGTTGAATTGTGCAATACTTTTTTCCCCATTTTATACATTTAAGGTTAAGTGAGTTACTGATTTTGATTTTTGCACATGGACCTTGAACAAATTCACAATGATAACTGCAACCCGTGGGTCACAAAAAATTCCAAAAACAAACTATGGGTGGTCTTTTTTTTAAACATTCATCACTGTAACCATACATTCAAACAGGACATTACCATATATAACAGGGAAAACTGTCCCGTGGATTCCTGAAGCTGGACAGTGCAGATTATTTCCATTCAAGTATACATTCAGCTCCACATGGTCATATGTTATACCCTAAATAGGCATGAGAAAGAAATGAAAAGGAAAACTTGAATAATCACACATATTTAATTACAGTTTGAGGACTGGGTTTTTAATCAGGGTTATATCCCTAAATTTTTCATTTTATTTTGTCTTTGATTGGCAAACCACACAGAGAAAAGGAAGCAGCAATGCTGCTG
The DNA here is from genome assembly GCA_900497675.1 of Arapaima gigas. Lineage (NCBI taxonomy): Eukaryota > Metazoa > Chordata > Actinopteri > Osteoglossiformes > Osteoglossidae > Arapaima > Arapaima gigas. The sequence continues at coordinate 250,284 of UFQX01000331.1, read as the reverse complement.
GACCAGTATTGTGCCCAGATAAACAACTTTCCTGGACAAGCCCAACAGGGCAAATCTGAGACCCCCCCCATGTATAAAGTCATTCTTTATGTTACAAACCCCAGTCTCTGCTCTCATTCCAGAGGTTCACAGCATTTACTGAAGTGATTAACAGTGTCACTCACCACAACATCTCCCTCCTGCGGTAAACTGTTGGCTGGCAGTCGGCTCTTTTCAACGCTGTTGTAGTAGACGGACCCATCGTGTCTCAGCACAAGACTCTGGGTGTCCTGTCCCATGGGGATCTGGTCAAGGTTCGCTTTTGGAGTGGCAACACCTACACCCCACACACCTACAGGAGAGTGCCAACTGAATCATCACAAATCATTTACTTGTTCATTCATTTATTTATTTATTTATTTATTTATTTTAGACCATCGTAAGTGCGAGTCCATTGAGTTGAACACATTGTAAGTTGAGAACAACCTGTATGCTTTCCCAACTTTATATTGTCCACTTGGACAATTTAACATTTACAAAATATACTTATTTTTAAATGAAAAATAAAAAGCTGAATAACCCTGTCAATAATAACCCATTTGAAGTCTACCGTGGTCACAAAAGCGAATTTATCCAGGGTGATGTAATAGAGAACGGATGAGCTCTTCTGGGAATATCATCTCTCAAAATTAAATTACTTTTTTAAGGTTTCCACTTGAAGAATTGTACATCCTACTGCTTTGAATACTTTGTTCTGAAATACACCCATGTGAAATTGATTTGAAATTGTGCTGCATTTGTCAGTGCTGTAATTCCGACCTTTCATTACCCCCACTACTTGCCCTCACTAGGTATTTCAGCATCAAAAATTACAGTCAACATGTAAAGTTGAATGTGTTGTCCGTTTTCACCATCCTGTAGCTTTTCTGTAGCTCAGCAAGTATAAGAGGCCACCTCTGTCTACTTGTGTCCTGTGTGAACACCAATGGAGATAGGCTGTCCTGTGGAAGTTCTTCAGGAAGCCACATGAACAATGAACACAGCCAATTTGACTATTTGTTTTATAGAGAATGTGCAAGAAAATATACAACATATGCCTCTTTATCTAAATCCAATCTGTTCCTGAAAATGTGACTTACAGCAAATGTTTGGACAGCAGAAACCTATATTGCATTATTTTAAAAAAGTGGAAAAATAAAGTGTCCCCCCATCTATCCTAAGTCCACCATCTAATTTCCCCAAGTATCATCAAAACACTCTTAAATGCCTGTATAATAGTCAACCAATGGTTTTTGCATAATATAAAGCATTTAAACACCATAACCTGATTATTTAACTTTACAGATTAATTAGTAGATATGTTTGTGTACCATATACGAAGGTAGCGTAACGTATAGAAGACAAATTAAGTTTTCCTTCTAAGCTGCAACAAACACATAGCGTATTGCAAAAACACTACCACCACCACTGACCCACCTCCAATAACTGTAGCGTCAACCCTGTCTGCACTGATCCCTCACTCTTACCTTATTTATTATTTATGTATTTATTTATCTATCCATTATCAATAACCACTTGTCCTGAGCTGGGTCATGGCAGGTCGGAGCCTGTTCCGGAAACATTGAGTATTTGAGTATGAAATGCGTTTTATCACTTTTCCTCTAATCTATAGAATTTTCTAGGCCTTGTTGGCTCACCTACCTTCTTCACACTGTTCACTTCCTTTCACTTAATAAACAGGCTTTCAATTTGGTCAGCGAATTTTGGGTAGAAATGTTCAAGTCGGAAAAGCAAATTTTCTAATAAAAAGATTATGAGTTAGGGATAACTGTATTTCCTTTCCCGCTAGTTTATTTCCTGCTGGTTATTTTAAGTGTACTTGCTGTGCATCTGCTCACCTTTCACCCTTCCAGTATTTCTTTATCCTTAGAATCCGCAGCTGTACCAGACTAAGAAACCCAAAAGTATAGCCAGGTCATAAGATGTTGGAGGGATCGAAGAGCAGAGCCACCCCTCATAGAAAAGGGCAGAGAAGAACGGCAAACTCACCTGTAGAGTGGATCTTTAGCTCAAAGTAGCTCTTGTTCTGGTGCAAAGGTGCATTGGCCAGACAACCTCCCGTGCCACAAATCCTTCTACCGCTTTTAAGGACAACCACATCCATACCTGCCAGACAGCACAGTCAAATCCAACCTCTCCATAACGTTACAGCTTGTCAAGGTGATTGACATTTGAGCCGGATGATCATTAATGATTTACATTCCCATTTCCTCAAGGGTCATATTTCACATGCAATGGGAAGGTATTAAATGTAGACCTTTCATCATCCTGTTTCTCAGAGTGGAGGCACAGGGGCCCAATTTATCCTTGGGAAGAGTGCAATTTAGAGTCACCAATTCATCTGAAACACACATCTTCAGACTGTGTGAGGAAACACAGGAGCACAGACCGAGTCGGATTCAACCCAAGGCCGAACTCACAGCACCAGTAGCTGTGAGGTAACTAGCTACACGGCGGTGTCACCGTTCCGTTAAATGTAGTTTTTGGCGTAAATTGCATTACTGCTTACCCATGTGTTGTGTGTCTAACTGAACGACGGGCATTTCACTGAGGGGGACATGTTGGGCCCGGTCGTACCCACAACACGCCACAATAGAGGAGAGCACGAAGGCCATGAGATGACCAGCACCAGCGGCAACGGCAACGACGAGCGCGGCTCATATGTGGGCTCCTTCACAAGGCGTCGAGGTTGAGTTCCGCTCGAAGTTCCTCTCGCCGAGTGTTTTAGAAGGCGGACAGCTTTCTGGACGGCTGTGTGGCATCGAGGACCCGCCGGTTCGCTCACCAAGGAGCGCGAACAGAAAGTGCGGCACAGTGCTTGCGTAAGCGCGCTGTCACGAGACACATTTCCTCATCGATCTCCTTAGAATAATGGTAACAACTTCTAAAAGCGCTCGCTGCAATGACACTTATCTCGCTATTTCTCATCCACAACTGCGAATATCATGTTGCTTTTGCGTTTCCTTGTACTTTGCACGGCAACAAGTCCCCTGTTTTTTTTTTTTTTTTTTTTAAATTAAGGACCCGGTTTCTTCCCGGTCTACGGTGCGTTGTCGTACACTATTTACGCGGGTAATGTTTAAGGAGGAAATGTTGAATGTTTTAAACCAGCGAACCGTATTCACGGCCTAACTCCGAACCGGCAGCGACGCGGTTAAGAGCGCGTGCTGAGGGAGAGGCAGGTCCACGGCGCCGCGTGCGTCGTGAGCGCGCCACCTTGCGCGTTCTCGCAGCGCCAGTGCGTCCTCCGCCTTCCACTCGTGATCGTCTCTACGTGCGCAGCCCGTGGTCACCTCGTGAGTACAGAACATAGTCAGTGAGATACAGAAATAAAGATAACAGTATGTTTTTTTCCCCCCCTATAAATGTGTGTGATCGTGCGCGCTCCGTGCGTGTTTCGCTGAAACACTTCCACGTGCGGCTCGGATGGAAAATACTTTCACTTGCGATCGTATAGCTGTAATAATAGTTATGGTGATGTCCGCAAATGGAGTTTTAGAGCTGTGACAAGCTGATCGTGTTCGTTGCAGATCGTTTTTCAGTAAAAACGGGTGACACGCTGTGTCGGCGCGGCCTGCAGCGCCTCTAGCGCTCCGCTGACCAAACATTGACGAATTAAATCTGAGCAAAACAGATGAGTTCCTCGGGATTTAATCTTTCAGCCGTTATGGGTTGGAGGAATGTCAACATTTATCACGAGGTTGGCAAGGACTGTGTGTTACATCAAACAGTTGTATTTCATGTCTATACAAAGCTCAGTCACTGTTTGTATTTACGTTGCTTCCTCGTGCATGGCTTTTTTCAAGCCACAAACTTGAAAATTTGGCTCGCAGGTACTTCTCACCTTAAGTTGAGGTTTTTGCCTTGTTAAGTACATTAAATTCCAATAAAGGCTACTTAGTATTTTGAAAATGCTACATTCCTTCTCTGACAAGGCTTGGAAAAGTGGGAGTGGTGAGTTGTCTGATGTAATAAATCATTGTAAAACTGATAAATATTGTAACTTGCTATGAGCTAAATAAAGGTGTATGATAAAAATAACACATCGGTTGTGGCTGGTGGGATGCCGTGACTTCTGGCCCTGACTGGTTGGTTTGCTGTTGCTTTGCAGCGATGGAGCTCCTGGAGGAAGAGCTTACCTGCGCGATCTGCTGCTACCTCTTTGAAGACCCCCGAGTTCTACCCTGTTCGCACAGCTTCTGCAGGAGGTGTCTGGAGGGCATTCTGGAGGGCAACAGCAGGAGCCCGTTATGGAAGCAGCCCTTTAAATGCCCCACCTGCCGAAAAGAAACGCACCACAATGGTGCCAGCAGCCTGCAGGTCAACTACTCTTTGCGTGGGATAGTGGAGAAGTACAACAAAATAAGAGTTTTTCCAAAGATGTCCCTCTGCAGACAGCACAGCGGCCAGCCACTCAACATATTCTGTGCAACTGACCTTAAACTGATCTGTGGCTTCTGTGCAACCATGGGGGATCACAATGGACACAAGTTTTGTGCTCTGGAGGATGCTTATGAGCAGGAGAGGGCCGCTTTTGAAGATCTATTTCAGGGGTTTGAGACCTGGCGCAGCGCGGATGTTTTGTCCTGTCTGGAGGCCTTGGAAACAAACAAAAAGAAAGCACTACAGCTCATCTCAAGGGATGCTGAGAAGGTGACAGAATACTTTGATAAGTTGGCCAAGACTCTCAATCAGAAGAAAAATGAGATTGTCTCCGACTTTGAGACGTGGAAGCTGATGGTCATGCAGGCATATGACCCAGAAATAAACAGGCTGAGCGCGGTGTTGGAAGAGCACAAACGGGCCCTGAAGATTGCCCAGTCATTCAGGGATGCTGCCGACCCCCTCTGCTTTTTGCAGCAGATGCAGGAGTTCAGGGAGAAGCTTAGGGTGATTCAAGAGACTTCACTGCCCTCTCAGACATGCATGGACGTAGGGGCTGTTGTTAAGGACTTTGACGTGAAGGTGTGGGACACGGTGCACCTCAGAGATGTGGAGAAAATTGCTGTTGCACACAAAAATAAGACGCACAGTTTGTCCAGTTGGAGTTTGTACAAAGTAACGTGGCTGGTGGCTATTTTCATCTGCTTTTCCCTGTGTGCAATGTTCTTCTTAGAAGGGCTGGATGTGTCTCGTCTCCCTGCTGCTGCCCAAACCTACGTAGGCAATCTGACGGAGCTCCTCCATTACACTGCACAGTGTTGGAGAGAAGTGGCTCGTGTGTGTGTGCCCCTCTTTGAACTGTTGCACACACATGTCTTTGATCTGCTGAACACCACAGCTGATCTGATCTGGTCTAACTTTAAGTTAGATTACATACTGAAAGGCTTATGGGTCTTGTAAAAAAAATAGGTGGAAATCTTGTTTATACAATGTGATACAAATTTTAAATGCATATGTTGCTCTCGGTCTTTGACTCCTGGTGCCTTTGGTGTCCCTTTTTAGCTAAATTAATCATTTTCCCAATGTATGTGTTTTGTTTGCTTAAGGTGATTTAAATGTTCTGGCTGGTTTGGGGTACCACTTAGCCGTCACCATAAAATACGAATTTGATATGTAATAGTTTAATTTACTTAATAGTTCTCAAATTAGGATTTAATTGTGCAGATTCTCTACTCCCATCAACTTTCTCCCATCATAAGCTGCTCATGAAGTGTTTCATTATAAAGGTTGAGTGGTGAACCCTGGCTGGAGAGCAGTTCAGATCAATGAATGTCAAGTGAGCTCACATCTGTTGTAAATGTACAGTAACTGTATGTGTGCGCAGACCCATAATCCAAAGACACATTTACCCCATATTCAAGTTTGACACTTACATCACAGGTGACTCAATTTACATAAAGGTCAAATGTTGACAAGAATTGTTATTGGTCAATAGTATTATATAGCAACACCCTGGTTAGCGGGGTTATTTTTATCTTAAATAGGTGGCAGACACCTAGGAGAGAACATGCACACATATGGACCTAGGTAGACTGGTATGCTCACTCACTCAAACACACACACACACAAATGATGTTCAATTGTCATATCTGCGATTAAAAAACGTGAGATGCGTGTGTAAAATGATAGAAGGAATCTGGAAAGAGGGAAATGTGTATGAGATTGCATGCCTACGTGTTGTATTGTTGTATGCAGTGAGCCCTGGAATTTAGGGGAGGGGATGATGCAGAGAAAAAGCACAGAGTACCTGACCCGCAAAGGGGGGGGGGGGGGGGGNGGGGGGGGGGGGGGGGGGGGGGGGGGGGGGGGGGGGGGGGGGGGGGGGGGGGGGGGGGGGGGGGGGGGGGGGGGGGGGGGGGGGGCACATGACACAATCACCAGATACGTGAGAATGAGAAATATTACAATGTTAAAAAAGACATGTGATGCTAAGTGCACTATTTGCATGTGTGCCATAAATTTACAATGAGTGCTATAATGAAATAGTTGTAAATGGGGCTTTTAGAGGGGTATTTCTGTATATTTCTTTTATACTATGAGAAAAAGTTTTTTCAGCTGGGTCAAAGTTTGTGTGATTGTTTACAATATTTCACCAAGAAACACTTCTGGAGCTCTTAATTTTCAGAAGTGTCCTCTTGGACAAGGCTGCCACAAACCTGTAAACTGCCATTGTGATGGATTTAACTTTGTCCAGCTTTTGAAGACCTTCAAAAAGCTTCATTGTGGAACTTCAAAAGCAAATTTAGTTCAATAAATAGAAGTTTGAGCCGTATAAACATCATTATAAATACATGTAAACCATTTTTAATCCTTACTTTTCTGTAGATACATCATTCCTTGAGAAATGAACTATAAAATTGCAAATATCAGTAGATGTGTAGATGGATACATTTTCACTTAAAATTTTTTAACTAGTAACTATAATTATTATATAGTGATTTGTGAATGTTTTTGAAATTAGCACAAATGCTTGTGCACTAGATGACACTTTAGGTACTAGTGTAGTACACAATCAGGAAAAAAGAAACCTTGAAAATAGAGTAGGGAGAATATATTATCTCCTACTACTGCTCATGATTCACCACACAAACCATCATGTATATCCTAAAATTACCTAAATATATTAACTATTAATTGGGAAAATAGTGACCTTCTATTCTATAGTAAAAAAACTTTTTTTTCTCTGGACTATTTTTGCAATAATCCATAAAAGCTCAGTCATTTATGCTTAAAATAATTTTTTAAACATTTTTGATAGTCTCAAAAAAACCCATCCAACTGTTTCCACAGTTAGTTTCAAAGTCCTCCTTAGTCCCTTTGTAACGAACAAAAACTTATTGACTGCTTTCTGCATACAATACACTGTACTGACTAGTTCATATTAAATCCACACCACATTTATAAAAGTGTTATTGTAGTACATAGTGCAGTTTATCATGCTGCAGTAAAAATAATTACAGTTTTCTAGACATTCACTATATCCTCCATATAGTCTGGAAAAATTGAGTATGGACTAAGTATGTATGGGATGTTATCAAATAATGTAATGATTTGAAAAGGATTAGAAATCAGATTTTTTTTTTTTTAAACATTGGATGTGCTACAGAGTATCAGTTTACTCTGCATTTGTGAATTTTCACAAATATGGCCCAACTTTTTATTTCTTGTTCATTCATCCCAAGTATCTTTAGAAATCGGCCAAACAGTAGCTAAGATATCCCCAAAGGTGACCAGGACTGCATGCATGACTTTTTATGGATTGGGGGTATCGCTTTTGTGAATGTAGTTTGGTCTGCATTAGTGCCAAAGCAGAAACTCGCTCTGTTGCAGAATGTTCAGTCTTGCCCTTGTTTAATATTTTGAAGTGCTCAAAATACAATTTACTTACTGTAAGAAATTCAAAATTCAGTTTAAGAACATCCACAACAGCAGTTTTCTAGTTACTGACTGAATTTTATTCTCACCTGGCAGGAACTGCAACAAACGTGGGCACATTTTGTTAACCTCATCTCACCATTAAGGAAAAAAGAAAATTGAATCAGTTTTGATATTGTTAAACTTAAAGAAAAGGAAAACAGATATTTAAAAAGACAATGTTTGGGGCAAATAGGGGTTAATCTTTACAAGAAAAAAAATATATAAGTGATTTACCAGAAAGCAGAATATCGCTTGGAAGTCAGAGAAAGAGGAACTGGATGGATTGTCATTTTCTTCAGTGACGTCAAGTTGTGAAATCAGTTTTTCCAGTTTTAAAAATGAATTTTATTGTGTAGATTGAACTCTGTACTTTCATAAAATAAACAGACCTTTGTGTCTGCAATCAAAATATGTTAAATGCCTACAATTCAATGAGCCTTATAGATGAGATATTTCATATAAAAAGTCAGTCCCTACAAAGTTCAAAAAAAGTTTAATATTCCCAAAAAAAATAAACAGGTTTATACTTCACAATCCTATCATTTCTTCAACTGTTTATATTTCATTGAGAAGTACTTTCTTGGGCAAAATATTATGAACATGGTTTTATGTAAACAAAACTGCAGTGTATGTTATGTTGACAAAAGACTTAACTAAAAAAAAAAATCTAAAAACTTGTGTTCAGTTGTGCATTTCCTCCAAAAGTGTTTTTGACTTTATATTTAGATACTTTGACAAATGGAACAGCAGCCTTGTTTAGTCTGCACTAAGTCAAAGCATTACATTTGTGAAGAGATTAGTGCCAGTTTAATGGCAGAAACATGGAGAAACAAGACTTTAAACTGATAAAAAAATTAACCTGCCACACTGTCAATGAGAATTGTTTATAATGATAATAATATTTATCATTATTAAGTTGATCTCCTACATATAACAGAATTGGGGGGGAAACGTAAAACAAACACACACACACACACACACACACACACACACACACACAAAACAGTATTACTAAACCAAAGGCTGAGACCAAAACCTGAATTCCTGTGTTGATAACATATTTCAGGAAAGTCTCTCATTTCGATCTGATGACCTGCATGTCCACAACAGGACAACAGACAGCCCCCAGGCAGCAACAGCCAGCTTTACTCCAGCAGCACGATCAATACTGGAGGCATCAGCAGTGTTTTAACTCCAATATTTACGTGCTGCTACAGCATGGCAGCCAGTGAGGTGGGGGAAGGGGTGCTCTGCTCTCAGCTCTCCTATTCTGCCTCACATGCCTTTCTCCCTGGCGCTAGTAGAGGCACTCTGTCCAGACGTTACTGCGGCAGCACAGCACGGTCTGCATCTCTGCGTAACCCACAAACCATTCTGTGCTGCTACAGCACCGCAGAACTGCACATAGCACACCATCCCCAAGGCTTCGTTCCATCTGAAATACACAAAAAAGATGACAAATGTACAGATTTTCCATAAAAATGGTAACATTTACAATTATTTTAAACAATTTAACAAATTTTTTATATTATCAGATGAAGTCTGCTTCCATACAATCAAATTGGTATAAAGGTAATGTGAACATTTACACTCTAGCTGAATAGAAAGTTCAAATGTTTGCTCTTTGTCAATTTGATAATACAAATTCTTAAAAATACACATTAAAAAACCCAAAGACTACTAATCATCTGAATGTGTAATTGCTGTAACTTTTTCCATTAAGTTTCAGTAGGTGGTGAACTAAGTTTTTCCATTAGCAGCCACTTCAAACATTTTACCACAGAGGTAAAGGCACCAAATTTAATCACCATCTTAACATTCATCTCATATTTGTTTAAAGAGCTCATTAAATTGGCCAAAAAAAAAAAAAAAAAATCACACATCAGCAGAGATACACAAACAAGTATTTTATGCATCAGAACTGTTGACTTCTCAGTAAGGAACCCTAACCTAAGCTTTAACATTTTTTTAAAACTGCATATACTCTAACCAGTAGGGGGCATATACACCCAACTGCTGACCAGCCTAGTGCCTGACCGGGTAAGTTTTAGGCATTTGTTTCCAGTTACCAATCCTTCAAATACTACTGAACAAAACAAATAGTTTCTAGTAATTAAAACAATAACTGCTCATGTGCGCAGCGGACAGCCATAATGCATACGGTGTAATCGGGGGTTTGTATTGCAATCGGCACACAAGTTTCAGGTTTTACAAGCAGAAATATTTCACTGTTTTAGAAATCTGAAAGACTAGCAATTTTATCTTTTCTCAGACATGTGCCTTCAGCCTGACAGCTGAGGATTAGTTGTGTTAATGCCAACATTTTCCAGCATTGATGCCAACTCCTGCAATAGGTGCAATCCAACTACAGTAACATTTTCCCAGCAACATTCAAGTAGCTCCAACTCACCAAAAGATCAGGGGAAAAAAAACCCTCCTGATTTGACAATTATACAACTATTTAGTCTTTCAATGATATTATTAAAGATGAAAAAAAATAAACAAAACGCCATAGGCCAAAAACTTTCATTTCCACCATGCAAAATACCAGTCTGCAGTTTGAGAAAAGGACATTTAAAAAAAAAAAAAAAAAAAACATTTTTATACACTAAAATATTATAATACAGCTTTTAAGAATTTAAATTCTTATTGCATTGTTTCATCTGAGATCAGTTCTTTACCATCAAGCCAGCAATACAAATATCACATAATCCATACTGTCATATAAAGCTATATTTTGATAAACTGAACACTGATACTTTTTTAATCTTACACAGAGATAATTTAACAATATCACAGATTATTCTGACCTGTATTTACTTAACATAGGACAATGTGTTATATTTAACTCATTACCTCCTTAAAAATTCCTTACTTTTAGTAACTAAATCAAAATAGGTTATTCCCTAATATACTAAATATTGTCACAAGATACAGTGCGCATTCAATACAACTGCTGCTGAAAGCACCCTGAGATTTCACTAACCAGCTGTTACACTGACACAACCGAACCAAAATGCCTTTATGGAAAGATTTAAAAAAAAAAAAAAAAATTAACATACAGGACACTTACAGTCAGCGAGTACAAAAAATTTTGACCAGTTTTTGGATACAGCTGAAACATTTTAATGCAAAAAGCAAGTTAATTTAGAACTGTAATGGACACTATTACAACTGGACATATGAGTAGCACTGCTGGTTGTTGGCATTATGAAGAATGGAGTAAGAATGTGAAATTCAGGATGGAGACAACTACAATGTCATAAGAATATTTCTGTATGATCTTTGGGTGTTTGTACTTAAAGGGAAATTTAAGCTGAATAAACAGAATGACTTGTTTCGCAGAGAAATGTGGCCCCAAACAGAACTGGTGGGAAACATCTCAGCAGTACAAGGATGATCCAAGTATGAATGTCATCGCTTCTATTTTGAAAAAAGGAACAAAGAAACAAAAAAATAAATTAAACATTTTACCATTCAATTTCCTAAACACACTGAAAAATGTCACAACAATTTCATTTATTTTACATGTATCTTTTGATTAATTTGTTTAGGTCCAGAATACTTTAGCAGTTTAGGCAGCAAATGCACACACCTGTCTTTAGTAATGTATCTACAGATTGCTTGTGCACTGTAATTTTATTTTTTTTTTTTATTTTTTTTTTTTTTAAAAACACTGACATCAGACCACATACTATACGGCAATAAATTTTCTGGAACAACTGTGCATATGTGGGATTAACAATTATTACCAAAGAAAACAGACTGAATGCCGATAAAACTATCTGGCGTGTAACTGGACTGCATCCACTTCGTTCGTAGGGCGAGGCACATGTTCAGTCTCTAACCTTCGGGTGAGCTCTTGTGTGTGCTAAATTTATTTTATTCTGTTTTCGCAAAACAATTTTTGTCCTCAGGCAATATATTGGAGTAAAGATCCCGCCTTAGTTGTCTTCCACCTTTTCCTACTAAATGCACTTCTGCTGTGACAGCCCCTCCTCTCCACGAATGCACTGTCTGTGAACCCGTTAAACATCACTGAGTTTGAAGCTGCAGCCAACTCCTTTTCTCAGCCTTACCACTCTAGTTCATGAACAGCTCTGTGCCGTCGTAAGCTGCTACTTAACAGTAACATTTCCTGTTTATCAGCCCAACAGAACTCTCAAAAAGGAAAAACATACCATCACATGTCCATGAATGTTAGAGAATGCATCTAGAATTTGTTTCCAACAAAGTCAAGATTGGATTAGTCATGAAGCTGACAGTTCCTGAAAGCTATCCTTCACATGTTGGTATTCTGAAGGTGTGGAGGTTTCCCCTTAAGTACGAACATGGTTTAAAATTTCCAGTTTGCTTCCCCCAATGTGAGCTCATACCACGGCACTCTGCTCAGACAAATGGCTTTTGCTCGCACTGTTCCTGAGTTTATACTTGTCCTTATGCAATTTATCTTCTGAAATCAGTGGGTCAGCACTATCAGTGACAAGAACTTGTAAACTTACCCATTAAACCGTAGCCCAGATTTTGCCCCCTCCTTTCACTGCAAATTGTACTTAAACCTTCAAAATACCCACTGCCTAACTGGCATTTAATTGGGATGCAGGAGCATACATCTGTTTCACGTGAACATATTAAATTTAACAACTGATGTATTTTATACTACACAACAAGCAGAAGACAAAGAAACGTTATGAGTGGAGCATTACAGCTGTAACAATAATTCATGTGTAAGCTGTAACAAGAAATCAAGGCTCAACTAATGAAAACCAGGAACTGTCCTCATTGTGAGACTTTACATAATAACTAATTAATGAACTATAATTCACTTAAAATATGCACACTGCAATGATATGTCCAGCTTCTCAAGATTTGCTAGTACACTCCATCCATTCATTTATCCATCTGTTATTGTTAATCACTATACCCTGGTCAGGGTCACCAGGCTATAAACTCACAAGGAAAAATTAATTTTGAGAATATTTGTAGAATTAGAAATGTACTACTTGAGCTAAGATGAGTTGTTTTACGTTTTGGAGTGATTGTTCAGTATGAGATATAGTTGGGTCAAATGTAAATAAAAAAGGGACAATGTCATTATGCTTGCAGAGGTGTGTAATAGCTCATACATTGAATAAAATGACACCATCCCCTCTTCTGGAATTGAACTCACTGGCAGTCCTCTATGACTGCCAGCATAAAGTACCTGCAATTTAAATGTGATCATCTCAAACTCCTTTGTTCCCACTGGACTCTGAAGGCAGGACAGAAACACTTAAACTAGTAATAAAAGCACTCCTGTCAAGAACTTCAGGCTCAAGCCTAGACAGGTCTAAATCCTTCCAACATCATTCAGATCAACACAGGTAAATAGGGGGATTACAGATTAAAAGCTTACAAGTTTCCCTAACCCCATACCATTAAAGCAATCTCACTATTCCATGTAGGAATGACCAGAATTTAAGAATAGTTTCTGTGACAAAAGATACGATACATTCATTGTGTATACATTAACTGAGAGTTACAAAATAAGGTAAAATATTGTCATGTAAAACTAAGCTGTATTTGGTTTTTTTTTTTTTTAATTTTTGTACAACCAGAAAGAATTGATACAAATTCTCATCATAAAATATCATTACTACAATAAGATGTGATGTTGAGAAAGAGCACAGCAAGAGATCATTAATACAGTATATTGCAAAAATAAGCTTGAAACTTGTGTAACATAATGCAAAATAGTTTTACTGACAGAGAATAAACAGAGGGCTGTCTATTTTATTTAAAACAAAATTTGAAAAAGTTTCAAAATTTGTTGAAATTTGTAAAAATATGGAACATTACTATAATAAATTATTCAAAGGGCTAAAAAAAGAGCACCATCACAAAACAGCAATACAGCAGGTACTGCTGATAAAGTACTAAAGTACTGTCATTAAAAAAAAAAATAAACAGATGCCTATATGAACAATTTAGTCCAAAAAGCTAATTTGTCACATGATATTACAGGATATATGACACAGTAACTTAATGAAGTTAAACTACTGTAGGTAGGTAACAATTAAACATTGTTAAACCATAAACACAATGACAAGTGTAGTGTATTTTCCAGAAACAGCAAAGTACAGAGTAAGCTGTGACTAAACTGACCACTTTTTGTAAAATTTTCACAGGCAATTTAAAATGTCATCTTTTCAACAAGTTACAAGAAATTGACTTTTGAGAAACAAACTGAAGGGTTGTAGTCTGTAAACACCAATTCAGTTTATTTGTTTTAAATTAGGCAAAAAAGCAAATGAATGAAAAAAATATGTATTTCACCAACACATTTTAAAGATCTCTTCCCCCCCCCCCCCCCCCNAAAAACAAAAAAAAGAAAAAAAAAATTATTTCCCCAACAAATTTTTAAAAACTCTTCCCCCCCCCCCCCCCCCAGTCCTATAGACCTGCAAGTTACATTTAAGATAATGGGGGAAGTAGGTAGCATACTGGTTAGTCAACATCTGCTGTTGTACCCTTCAGCAAGGTATTTTACTTGCTCCAGGAAAAATATCCAGTTTTAGAACCGTGTTAGTAGCTTAACAGAGCTTCTTTTGGAAAAAACTATTAAGAAAAAGAATAAATATAAACAGATTCAAAAGACTCAAAGGTCCTTTGTCATCCGTTACTATATCCTGACAATATGAATAAGACCATAAAAGGTCTGCATCACTTCACATTTTTGTGTCACTACAAATGTTCTGGCATTAAAGATGTTAAGTTTGGTGAAACCAAAACCAAAACATTTGTCTCCACATCATGTCAAATAGATGTGATTCATAGCAAGTTCTCTGTAAGAAAACATTGCATCAGTGCATCACCAAGGATTCAGTAGCAATTAAAGACTTTGATCCATTGTTTTTGCGACTTCAGATACAACCCAATATTTAGATGTATATGACAGATCCTCCTGCTAACATCTCTGACTTCTAAACACAGAGGAGCTAAAGCATACCTACAAAACCATTGGTTTTGTTTACAAACAGCACGAAAAGCTAACCAATCTGTTTATTATTATATAACTGTTACACAAATACCTTTCTAACTTCTTGACATGCAGCGGCCTGAGACTGCAGCACGGGCAGAATGGCCTGAGTGATTGTGAACACACACGGCTGCATTTAAACAGCTGTGACTAGATGGTCACATAACCTTGACCTGCAAAAAAAGAATATTTTAAATATATGGAAATATGGATTCTTACCTGGAAAAAAAAAAGAGTCATGTGAAATAACCTTTGCATAACATTTATTTAACAGATTTTAAGATGGAGCAAACACAAACAGGTCCAGAAACAGGTCATCAACAACAGACACTAAGTGCAGGCAACAAGAGTGTGGCCTTGTTCTAGGATAAACACACAGCCAGTATCAGTGATTATATATTCTAAGGTTCCAATAATTTGAGGTTCCTCTGAGCTGACGTCCAGCCTTCAAAGAGACAAATGTCGAAATGTTACCTGAAACCAGTCAGTTTATACAATCCAAATATTAAGTTATGAAACAGAGGAAATATGTCTATGCTGCAGTCAAAGTAATTTATTAAATAGTTCCTACTGCTTTTAGACATAATTCCTGTAATGAACTGATCTATGACAGATTTACAAAAGTGTTCATTTTTGTATTCAAGCAGTTAAATCATAATACCCATACATGTAAAGCAGAAAACAAATTTAAGATTTTTAGAAGAGGACACTTGTGACATTGTCCCTTTTGTTTCTACTGTAACAATCTGCTTAGCTATAAATTTTTGCCATTTTAGAAAAAATATACTGCTTTGAAAAAGGTGTAAAATTTAAGAAGCATCTGGTGAACAACTAAAGCAGGTTTCTTAAGTTTGGTAAATACACAGTTTGAACACCTGCAGTACTGCTGTAACTGCAGAAATAAAAACAAAAAAGGCACCCTTCAGAGCAAGAAAATTTCAAAGATTAGATACTAAAAGATTCTCAAATACTGTTCACAGTTCCAAACTTCCTGGTGATTTTAGTCATAACATCTTTGAGGCCTTTGCTGAAGCAAGACTTAACAGAACTTATGAGCAAATTATACACAAGTAAAATGTCCAGCTGGGTTACATCAGATTGTTAAATGGCATCAATTCATTCTCTATGTTGAACAACTCCTCCAAGGCCATTAAGTATTTTATCATGAATCCTTCACTAAAGTAACTGCTTTTCACTAGTCTATAGATAATACTAAAAGAAAGTTGGTCCATGAAAGATATGGAAGTGAGCATGGATAGTAAAACTAACATCAACACGTAGTCTCCATATGACAAGCCTGGCCAACTAAAAATACTGTGCAATCCTCTACAAAATTTTGGAAAAGTGCTCCTTCATTTACCTGTGTGCTCACTCAGACTGACTGAGGGCATGTGCCTCCAAACATTCTTAGTGTAGTTAATTCAAAACAGCTTTTGGATGTTGCTTTTTAATACTTTGGAGGAAAAAAAACCTTTATATTGCATATCTTTCAGAATAACACTAGATCTTAGAATTTGCATGCATCACCTTTTCTATTATATGAGTCACATTTCCAACCAACTGAATTAAAAAAAGCAGTATATTCACAATTCTTAATCCTGGTCACCAAGATACAATTGCAGTTTGCAACAAATTAAACGAATTTACTATACCTCAAACCCAGGGGAGCTACTGAACCTATCAAAAGAGTAAAAAAAAAAAACAATGACTAGTGAATGGAACGTTTAACAAACTTGGTAGAAACCTAAGAGCCTCAATATTGAACGTGAATGTGATCTACAAGGATTACCTACAATGATTTGTATGGTACAGCCATGCTCAAACAAGCCAGTGCATGCTGGTTATCATATGATTTCATCATGACCACATATGATAACCACCACCCATATGGGGTAAATGTCACACAGCTGACATAAATAACAATATTTACAAAATGACAGCTGTTAAATTACAGATCGTGACAGAAGTGTCTGCTAAAAATGAAATACACACTACACTTCAGTACTTCAAGCATGGTGCTACAACTTAAAAATGTCAATTATACAAATGTAAATTATATTAAAAATTTTTTTAAAAAACCCCTTAAACTTAACTTTCTGATATGGTACCAAGTTTTCTTACAAAACATTCATACCTCAGCAGCAAAAGACAAGTTACTATAACACTATGGTCTAACAACAAACAAACATTTTACCCTTAAAAGATAATTTGCATGAAAACATTTTGCTATTATGCATACTTGTATATTTGCACACATTGTTATAGTAACACATGAATTTTGTAATTTACATATTTTAAACTTAATTTTCATCCGTTTATTCAAGGACTCCAAACCCTGGGTGAAAATTTTCACAATGGTTCTAGGAAACTTTCAAATGTATTTATTTACAGTTACAATTTGATTTTTTAAAATGTATTGTTTTACAGCTCTAGTTCAAAGCTATTACCCAGGGCTCAAAGCCTGGTTCTCGTCCTACAGAGCTGGATCCACCGATACCAAACTTGTGCTTATCCTTTAGAAAGGATTGTATGTTCACTTTAAAACTGTCAAACCAGTAACTCTGCTAAACAATAGTACCACCACAAAAAAAAAAAAAAAAAAAGAAAAAAAAAAAAAGAAAAAATCTACACCTGTAAAAATTCAGTTATTCAGTGTACTTACCTCTGCAAACATTAAGTAGCACAGAATAAAACACCACAGCAACAAACAGATATCCAGTAAAATCTTATATGCATTACTTAAGCCTACAGTGATTATTGAAATAGTAGCAATAAATTGTCATGCATTTAAAAATGATGTGAAATGAAAGGACACCATTTAGTAATGAAATTACAAATTAATTTCAAAGTACAACAAATCCAAACAGCAAACCAGTATGCAATTATGGTGAAAGTGTGAAACACCACAACATGGTACAGTACTGTACTGTAACATCACAAATATTACAAGCCTTGCACAGACCTCAAAATTACTTTTTGCAGCTATTTCAACTAACACTGGGGCTAGTTGTTACAAAAAAAAAAAAAAAAAAAAAAAAAAAAATTC
>UFQX01000331.1:201756-229350 GCA_900497675.1 Arapaima gigas | reverse complement strand
GGGGGGGGGGGGGGGGGGGGGGGGGAGTCATCTATGCTTTGCTTCACCCCTAATTCACAAGTACTTTCTAATGACAAAATGTCCTGACCAGATTACAAAAAAATTTAAACACAGGTTGCTGTAGAAAGAAAAATACTGAACCACATATACGAATCATTAGGAAAGGCTTGCTACAAACTCCAGGAAATAGGTTGTGTCCAGTGGTATTCAGCTTTAACTGCTGCCTCAGAAATGTTAATAAAAATGACTAACACAGTGGCTCAAGTTCACTGACACACACACACACACACACACACACATATATATATATATATATATATATATATATATATATATATAATTAACTGGTGAACATGTACATCAAAAGAAATTATATTCCTACATGATTACAAAAGTAATGGCACAAGCAGAAACATGAAATGCATAGTCAGGACTACAGGCCTATTTACATTTTTTCAAAATATGTATACTTATGATGTTATAAATAGTATTCCATTCTATAAGTACCACCATAAGTTGGGTACAGTACAGTAATACACAAGCTAGTAACAAATCACATTCCTATATCAGAATGACTACAGATTCTAAGTAAAATAAAACCATATCAGCAATTAGTCACTTTGTAACCTTGTGTGGTTGTACAATGAATCACAATTGAATGTCGAGGATAAACCAGAGTGTCATAAGTTCTAGTAAACTTGGCAAGTATTACAAAAGTACTAGACAAAAAAAAAAAAAAAAAAAAATTAACAGAAATGCACCAATACTGTTATTACATTCCTCAACTAATCTGCTTGGTCAAGCCTTCTCCAAACTTCAAAAGACTAGCACACTTATTTTATTAAAATATATTTCCCAACCAACATTAAATTATATTAAGAAAATATATTTTACCAGGGCCACTTCCATTAATCACATGTTGTAAACCAGTTCAAATAATGGAAAATGTAATAAACAGAAAACATTTCATATTTTAGCAACTGTATCTTTACTAGATCTAAGGCAGTACCTGACTTTTTGGAAATTTGACTACACTAGTTTTTCTTCTTCTTTCACAGCCATAATCATAACCTCTTTCTCTGGCATTCTGCTTACTTGTGGTATGTACCTAGAACCCTACAACACACAACTAGACTTTGACTATAACTAGTTTCATAGATAAGAGGTGTCGAACATAGAAACCTCCAAACATGCAAACACGAGGTCAACTGACAAATAAGTACTACAGCTGTAGAGGGAGACTACAAAAACAGCTTATACCATTTCCAAATTCATCTAATTTCATACTGAACACAATTGCAGTAGTGTCATTTCACATCAAACTATAATGCAGTAAGGAAAATCATTGCAATCAATTTGGAACTACTTTGACAGGCACTGCAATGATGTGCTTTAAACTGAAATAAAATCATTACATCAAGTACTGAAAACAGTACACTTAAACTTCCCAATTAGCTAAATTTGTAGATGAGAAAAGTTAAAGTCCTGTTTTTGAAGCTCCAAACCCTGTCTAAGCAAATACATGTAATTCTACATGCAATAATTGAACCTACCTAAGGATAGCGCCTATTAATAAAACATAACACTGCTAAAAGGACTAAACAAGAACCCAAATTTCATGCTAGTCCCAATAAAACAGCACCAATGCCCCTTTAACAAATAACACTCAAAATAATCTAAATTGTGAAGAGGAGCCAGTTTTCAGAATCCTCACACCTTGTTAGAGTGGAGTTGTTTTATTTAAAACAATGGATATCTACAGAACCTTTCCAACAACAAACAGATATGAAAACCACCTGAATATTAATTACAAACAAAATGCACTCCTGTAATGAAAATAAAGACAATGGACTTAGCAGGCAAAATTTGGTTCTGTATCAGTTCCATTAGGAAACAAAAATTTGGGAGAGGAGAACATTCAGTTCGGCAGTTTGGAAAACTCATTGGACAATTACCATGAACCAAACAGCAAGTTTTGTCTCTTGCTGTCATGTCTTTCCCCTTCATTGAACATGTCATAAATAAGCACATTATAAGAGTATCATATTCCTTGCCAGGCACACACCAGCTTATCAGTGAGCAGCCCTTGAATAACCGGCTCATTCTCTAACAAGAAATACCCTAAGATACACCTCCTGTTTTTTAGTGTCCAACTGGTCTCTTTTGATTCCATGACTTTTTAGCTGTAGTGAGGAAAACAATGTATAGTCCATATTGATAAACAAAAATTTATGCCAACAATTTTTTCACACTATGCACAAAAGTGCCCACTGAAATAAATTCTGGCACAAGCTTATAATTTTAAATTAACAAATATGCCAAACTCTTATTCATATATATAAATATAACAGTTTAAAATACCTTCCTCATACTTACATAAACAGCTTTCACACACCTGTATAATAAGGAAAATCAAATATTTTGGAAGGGTAAAATTAAATTTAGGTTAAGGGTGTGCTCCCAAGGGCATAAGCAAACTTAAACCCACACTTTTTATGTCAGCAATAAACTACCAGCCAAAGGAATACCCATTACAATTAATCTTTTTTTCTGGCTTTAACGTCTGCTTAAATATGCAAAATAAAGCTAGAATACAAAAGCAAAACATGCATGACAAAAATATCACCTTTTATCTTATTGTCTTATAGAAGCAAAATAGCTGGTCCTTATGTCTAGGGTGTTTCAACAGACAGACTGGTAAGGTGGAAGGCCAATTTAAGTTTTTTTTTTTTAAAAAAAAAAACAATTCATCTGAAAAAATAAAAAATAATTTGAACCCTCCTAAAACCTGAATTAAAAGTTAAACAGTTCAACACAAGTCAAATGATTAATATTACTTAAGGCTTTTCAAGAATGAATTTTCTTACACATGAGGAATGACATTTTATAATATATGACAGTTTCGTAAAGAAAAATGCAATAAAATGTAAAAAAGCACATAATACAGATTCATTTTCACCTGATGTTCAACAAAGGCCTTTAAGTCCCATCTAAAATATTAATACGAACAGTAATGTTTAAACAGTGACACATACATATAATATTTTATGACCACTAACAGTGAAATCTAGCCTTTTACTTGTAAAACAGAGAGTCTATAAAGAGCCAGGCTATCAAGAGATGCACCTCTGGAGTAAGACCGCAAAAATGTGACTGGGCTGCAGGTTTCTACAAAAAAAACGTTAATGTTCCATATGTGCAAATATATTCAGAAAAAAATCATTTAATCATCACGTTAGATACCTAGAAATGTGAAAGTCGCGGGCAGAAAGGATTTTCAGACCATAATTTCAAAAAATAAAGATAATAGTTGTATGGTAGGAAGAAGAACCGTTCGGATGATGTGATGTTCAAGCGAAAGTTTGTCACTTCGGCGTCAAATTAAACCGTTTTTGCCCCCGGAGACTGAAAGCCACTTGTGCTGTGCTGAGAACGGTCATTTCGTACAATGGGGTTCAAAAGGGCGTCTCGGTGTGGTCACGGTGTGCTTATGGAGACACGCAGCCACTGGCCTTCTCCAAAGGCGAGGTCAACGAGAGAGAGGACCCCACAGCACGCGGATCGGTCGAAGGACAGGCGGGGAGAGGTACACAGCACCGGCCGCCCTCTTCCACTGAACAACAGGTCGCAGAGCGACCTGACACTCGCACGCACTTTGGTGCACGATCAACACAAACCAACTGCATCCCGCACACGGACACCCTTGAATTCCGTTCGTGGTAAGCGACAGCCCACGACGTTACGACTGTGTCGCTTTACAAGATCTGGCCAAAAGAAACGAGCAGTTAAAGTGACTTTCTCCACAGTGCCACCATTTCACCCTGGAATTCATGTAAATATCGTACCTGCCTTCAACGCGTCGCGGAAGACCAACTACAACATCCCAAGTAGACTTCGCACCCTTTCTAAAAAGCTGCCCAAGGTCCAGCTGAAGTACAGTGACCAATAATGCACGCCTTATCGCCATCTTTATTTAAAAAATCGGGGCTAACAAGTGAATGGGATGCAACAATCACGACGCTTTATAGACTTGAAACACGTCAGAATGAGAAATGGACCTGGGTCCATCCAAGAAGCAAAGACAGAGAGATAACGGCATGATAAAAACGGTGTGGACAAACAGGCTGTGTGACTCTCACCAAGTTGGGTGAGGTGACAACAGCAGCGACGCCACTGTGGGAACACTGGAGCCCCCAGCCAAACATCACTTAAATGAGACTAAACACAGTCTTACAGTCGCTGAGACAAAGCTCTGCTGGAGCACGTTGAGAACTGAGTCACAGACACCAAGAAGTGTCCTATGAAATACATACTGGAGAGGTGGGCTGAAGATGAACGCTAACCTAGACAGTGTAAGCTAACTAGACTACAACCTACCATTTACACCAGTATCACTACACTGACTGGTTAACGATGCGGGGCGTCCGTTTCTGACATCAATGTGTTGATAACATTCAAATAACAAAGAGCACAAATCCACGACGAGCAACTATCGAAATAGCAACATTGTGTAACTGTAACTGTGACAATTACGAGGATAGAAGTTCAACTTACCTCATTAACAACCATTAACTGTCCGTCATTTTCAAACAGGATGCCAACGACCGCTTCAAAAAGACGCTATTTCTACACATTGTTTCAGTTAAAAAATCCACAAAGGGCACCGCTAATTTAAAATTGCAAACGATTTAGTCGAATGCTACAAAAAAAAATTTTTAAAGACAAAGCCGGGTCATACGGAGGTATTTTTACATGAATAATGTTACCTAGAACGAGTGCGCTGACAGCCTGTCGACCGGATCTTCTCTCATCACACCGCCGCTGCGCTCCCGCTCAAATGTAACGTCAAAAAAAACATCTAAAATGACTTGAGCCGACATAAAAATTCACCCATCCCGCCAATTTGTGTTTGAAATAATTTTTAAAATTTTTTAAATATTTTTAGGACGGCTTATTTATTTTTAAAGATTTTTTTAAACGGTGGATTCCCATATCGAGCCAAGTCGCATATCCTTTCTTTTCTTAACGTCCCCTGTCTTGTCTTCTAAATCATCAGTTAGTCCGAGTCCTCCGCTCACTCGGCCGTCTGTAAGCTTCTTTGCACTGTCCACAATTTTAAAATATTTTTTGTGGATTTTTAAAAATATATTTTTCGTTTTTCTTTTTGAAAAAAGGTATAAAACACGTCGTTGTCGGCTCGCCCGTCTGCAGCTGCCGCTCTCCGTGCCTGTTGTTGATGTAATCGCTCCGCACTCGAAAATGGCGCCGAAAGCCACTCTCTTCATTCAAATTCGTCAGAGCCGCCCGGGCCCCCGCCCTCCCCGCGCGGGCATGCCGGGAGTCAGTCCTCCGTCGCGGATTGGCGGAGAAAAACACGCTCTTTCTCGCGCGGGCTCACAGTAAAACCCGCCGCGGAATATTTTCCCGTAGGGAACCGAACGGTACAGACGTCTGGGGAGAAAATGACTCGAGCGTCTTACCTCCTATTGTCACCCGAGGCTTTTCATTGGGGAGGTTTTAGTTAGAAAGAAGCTTCAAGATTGAAAAAAACTGGCATCAAGTTTATATTACCAGGAGACGGTGAAAATGCAGGGATATATTGTGTTTGTTCCGCGTTCCCGCTGCTGCCGGGATGCGCTGAAAGAGGCAAGTTGTGATAAATGTCAGCGTATGCAGCTGCCTTTCAGCGCACTGGACAGCGCAGTTTGTGCCCATATGAGGGCCGCTGCATGGGCTGAAACGTGATGGATGCCCCCCGCTTCGAGCCACACCCACCCAGCCTACTCAGACTGATGCTGAGCGTGGGAGCGCTCCTCACACATGGTGTGATGTCTGAGTGAACTGCCTCTGTTCGGAGTTTTGCCGGAATGTTATTAACCATCCTTCAAAAAAATCTATTTCATGTTACTGTTTTGCGCAGCTCCTTTAAATTCCAGACTCATGCTTGAGAACATGCGATTTAACTGGCGGAGATAACTACAAAAGACATTATTTTTACCGTTTTATATATATATATATATATATATATGTGTGTGTGTGTGTGTGTGTGTGTGTGTGTGTATCCGTAGGACTTGAAATCCTGTTGCAAACTGCAGCAATTAGGCTTTTTCAAAGTTTTAGGTATCCTCATTGCAGACGGGTCTTTGTGTGTTTTCATAGTGGCTAAGTGAAATGTACAGTGTGTGAAAGCTCATCTGTATTTTTTTCAGGACAAAATGTTTGTTAGAACTTGTAACACTGTACCAAATAAAGTCTGATAGAAAGAAAATCACAGAGAAGCATACATCAGATTCTTCTTCATGTTGCCCTTCTTTAATTAAATGCTTTTACATAGTCAGCAGTGATGTGTCAGTTAAATTTACTGAAAGGCAAAAAGTATGATAACATGATTCTAACAGCTGTCTTACTATACTTCAGTTCAACTGTACAAATCAGCTTTCTAAAGATTTTGAGCAGTTGAAATAATACAATTTAAATTCTAAGCTACAATCTTGGCTTGAGCGTTCATTGCAGAGTTAGTCTCTTCAAGCCCACGACCCTTCGGAAATATAAAAAGGAGCAGAACTGCAGCATAATTGCAAATATGTGTTTACAAAAGCCAGTCGTCTCTGGCACACTACAACATTTCTAATTTCTGGAAGCATTTACCTGCCCTGGACATATTAGCTCTGTCCTTTCTAACTCAAATCTCTACATTTAACCAAATTTCATTGCAAACTGAAGTACTATTCATTCTCACAGGACAATGGCACAGTAAGAAAAATCGAAACTGGAATCCTTGACCAATACACCACAGATTGAATGATCCTTCGAATTTAGAGTTGCATAGTTAGGTAATGAAAATATCAGAGATAATACTCGATACTTAAAGTGACAAATTCAGCATGTGATCCCTGCCCAGCCCTGGGAAAACACACTGCATTCTGTCTGCGGACAAGGCTTGGCTGCACTGACCTCCCCAGCTAATGCAGAAAGCCTACAAGAAGCTTCCTGTGTCAGAAAGGAACAATGGACACGCCATGTAAGACAAATAGTGTGATGTTTCACAGCACTGTAAACACACTGTAAATTCAGCAATGTATTGAGCACATACTGGTATTTCATGCCCCAGAGATTTATTTTTCTCCTTCACCTTCTGGATGGGACTTTTTTGGTTTTCCTCTCCTCTGTTGTCAGTCGGCTTATTCTATATCTTTTATTGCTATTATATTTTTTACAGCCATTGTATCTGTAACTTTACTTAGAGGCTTACTTTATGTCTGTTACATCCACTTCTGACATGTCTCTGATTCTGTTTTCAGCATTCTGTGTCACTGTGTGAGAAGAATGTTCTGCAAAAATAAATTGAATATTTTAGGTAGCATACTTACTTATGTGTTTTAATCTCTCTCACTTCTATGGCATTTTGTCCAAGAGAACCCAGGTTAGCCATTGTCCCCAGATGCCACACAAATCCATGGCATGCGGGGGGTCATGTTTGGAGCAGGAATTTTACGACCAGATGCCCTTCCTGACGTCAGCCCTCACCATGTACCCAGACTGGGGACCAGCACTGACAAATCAATGGCTCGCTGGACGCACACATGCTATGGGCAATTTTAGAGTGACCAATGAACCTAAAACACATGTTTTTGGGCTGTGGGAGAGAAGCAGGGCTCCCGGAAGAAACCTATACACACTCAGGGAGAACATGAAAACTCCACACAGACTGAGCATTTGAACTCACACTCTTAACAGCCCATGCACTGTGAGGCAGCAGTGTTACCTGCTGCACGACCAAGCTGCCCATGTCTTAAGACCTTTCAGACTTAGTTTTTTCTAATGTAACTTTATTTTTATTTTATTTTATTTATATTTAGTTTTGGTTGACGATAAGTCAAAAGGGCAACTTATGGCAATGGTAACAAAGTAGCTTAAAAAATGTGAAGTATTTTGTGTTATCTGTAGCCACATGTGAACAATGGGTTTTTGAAAAAATGGCATGCTTCCAAGTACTGTAAACCACTTTGAACAGGAAATTCAGCTGAAAGAACTTAGAAAGCATAGGATGACAAAGAAAAAGATCCTCTCCCAGCCACTCCGACTGACCAGGCAAGTCTGTGAAGTTCAATTCTTAGAGGACGTTATAGAAAGAAACATTGTTCTCACCTACAGGCTGAACACGCTGCACACAACATGCAGGCCCAAAAAGAAAACCTCTGTCGCAGTTCCTATATTGGTGCTGATTTAGTTTGAAGTAATCAAATTTTATGTAGATCATTCCCAGGCTTCATATTAAATACAGCTGGAACTGAGAGGTCAGTGTGCCTGTGTTGGCAGTTTCAGCAGAATGTGTTCCTTGTGACCCTGAACTACCCCTCACTGCAGGCCTTGAGCCGTTCCGCTGCAGAGGTCTGTATCATCATCAAGTTACACACCCTTCCAGTGTATCTATAAGTAATTCCTAACATTATTAAAACTGGCCCATGTCTACAATACACAAATAGATGCTATGCACAACACAGCTGACACAAACAAAGTAAAAGTGTTGTTTTATTCTGTTAGAATAACAAGGTCACAAATGTAGACTGCAGCTCTATAGTACTTATCCGGCTATCCTTCCATTACGAACCCAGTTTTATGTGGTTCTTAAAGGAGTAACATTGTGCACACAGAAAGTATGTAATAATTACCACCTCCCTGTTATAATGAAGTGAAAACAACATTTATATACACTTTGCAGATCTCTTGAGTGCCACTGCATTTGAATAGACATGTTTTTGTCTTGTTCTTTATTCCGCCTATATTATAATGCAGCTTGTTATTGGAGTTCCATGTGATATTTTTGTTTAGCAAATATGTTTTATTGGATTGACATCCCAACCAGGGGGTAGTTTCATAGCCTGGCCCCCAGAGATTCCCAGATAGGCTATGGACTATGGCAACTTGATCAGGGTACAGAAATTAAGGATAGTGGAATGGAAAATATCTTTTACCAAAGCTTATTTTCAGGCTCCAACCAGAGCCATCGTTTTTACTAAAAACTAAAACATGTGTATGACGTTTATAAAACTAAGGACCCTACTTTCCTTTACTATAAATGATAAAAATTATAATCTGTTCAACCCCCCTCTCTTAAAAAACCTTACCAATTTCCAGTAAACTGTGTTATGACTGTATGTTTAAATTTAAGTATTAGATTTTTCTAGGAAAATCTAATAATAGTGAAACCCAGGTAAATACATTTAATATTTATTTGTAACTAAAGTCCTCCACAATGTGACAAAGGTTACTGTATTCAGATAAAGGTATATTTATCAACAAACTGAAGTGGATTTTTATAAGGAAAGTTTACAATTGGAGGCCCACATAATAAAAGAAAAGAAAAACTGACAAGATTACCATAAACACAGGGAAGTGTCTCCCCCACATCATTTTTCAAACAAAACTGTGACTCCTTGTGATCGCAGAGCATGAGGAGGCTGCAGGGAGGGGGGTCATGAGTCTTCCCCCTTAATAGGGAGGAGGAACCCTCCCCCCATGCTGCTCCCCTTGCAAAAGACATCTGTGGCAGCTGCACCCTTGTGATTCTGTTAAGGGTGGGGTAGGTGGGGGGAATGAAGTCCGCCTCTTATTCTACAATGGACCAAACCAGCACACTTCAGCAACAACACTTCTATCAATAACCAATAGTTAGCAACATGTCACCCTGAAAATACAACAGTGGCCTTTAACCTTCCTCAACAGAAACCACTTAGCTAGTTGCATAAGTCAATGACTTATTCTTTCATTGATTTATTCCATGACTAATGATTTTAGTTTACCTTTCAAACAATTACTTTCTCTCTGGGGGGGGGGGGGGGGGGGTCACAGCGCTACTCCCCAGAGCCTGCAAAGCCTTCATACGCAGGATTCCCAAACATCAAGACACAGTCTGTGCGCAAGCTNGGGGGGGGGGGGGGGGGGGGACCGTACTACTGCTGATATCCAGGACATTGAATTCAGTAAACATTTTATAAGAATGATGTGTTCTCAAGCACAGTAAAATGATTTAGCTTTACACTTTCTTTTCTTGAAACAAATGGTTTTATTTAATATGGCAGGTTTGGGTGATTAAAAGAAGTAAAAAGTAAACAAATTTTATTTTACATCATAATGTAATACATATACATAATCCTTTTAGAAAAAATGATAAATAAATAA
Organism: Arapaima gigas; assembly: GCA_900497675.1. NCBI lineage: Eukaryota > Metazoa > Chordata > Actinopteri > Osteoglossiformes > Osteoglossidae > Arapaima > Arapaima gigas. The sequence continues at coordinate 219,168 of UFQX01000331.1, read as the reverse complement.
ATAATATTAAACCAAACCTCTGACTTTTCTTTAGAAGACTTAAAAACATGCAAACTATTGCTCAGCTTATCAGTCTGTGTGTTCTGGGTTAAATGCATGTCATTCTACATTTAGTTGCAATTTAACTTGATTTACTGTAAAATTATAGGGTTAACTACATATAATGTCAAATACAAATCTCATTAATCAAGGGCTACAAAAGCAAACCACACACCTGAACATCTTTGATTGGCATCCCACCAGTACAGGTGAAAAAGGGGGAAGACTAACTCAGCTTTATCAGGTATTTTATCTCAGGCACTGTGCCAAGGCATACAGCACTTCATTGTTCTCTCAAAACCACCTTAGATATTCACTCAAAAAAGGGAGAAGTGCCTTTAATAGACATCCCAAATGTAAACTGCATGGAAATGGTTAAATTTACAGCAAAAAAATTAATAAGAAGCAGTCCTGTTTTTTCCTGGGTACTTCATGGGACACTTCAACTTTGCTAAAGTAGCTTCATCATGGATCTTACAGGTATTGATAAAACCTGGTTCAGTTTGTTTATCTCATTTATCATTCACACAATTATAGAAATCTGCAAAGACCACAGATAAATTTTTATATTACTAAAGAAAATGATATATTTACAGAAATATACTAATTATTAGTTTGTCGCTTTGCCAACTCCTTTATCCTAACATAGCCTATCTAGATATTTTCCAAGATACAATTCTAACTACACCTGGGTCCTTTGACTAGACCTGTCAGCTTTCAGGTTCTCCACTTGCTGCTGCTATAATAATAAGAAGCTGTTAGTTCCAAAATAATATTTATCAGAAATTTTATATCAGCTGACAGATAAAGGGTTCAATTCACACTCGTGTAACCAGATAGCACAGGCTGTAAACTAACCTGCCATAATATTGCTTTCTCATGAAAAGTCTACATAAGTTGGAACACTTAAGGTCATTAATACACACCAAGAAGGAAATTAGAATCACCACTATTGTATCAATGTTTCTGAATTGATTAATTACCTTCTGTTACACAATAATGTTATTTTCTGACTCTCTATTTTAATAAAAACCTCTGCCAAACTTTGCTATTTTGTCACAGTGTCTGCTGACACTTGCCATTCATCATTAAAATAGTCATTTTAACCTAAACTACTAACAAGGCCAAAGGCCTTACATTTAAAACTGATTTACATTTCATCATTTTAAATCATAGGATAAACTTTCAAAGGAAAACCAAATGCCTATAAATCAAGGCAATCCCAAATTTCAAAGAAATATAATTATCTTATTTTCAGTTTAGTACAAAACCAAAAGACATGGCTGACTATTTTTTTAATTGTGTCCATGTCAGAGTAAAATATACAGAATATAATTTTATATACAGTATATATATTATACACACACACACACACATATATATATATATATATATATATCATTACAGCGGACTTTCCCAATGTATCCCTGTACTGTGCTGTAACCTTTACATTTTAGTGTCCAACCATTCTTGATTCTTACAGAGTATTTACAAATTTAAATGAGCAAAACCGCTGTTATGACAGTTTTTAAACCAAAATCACAATGTTAAAAAGCTAAACTCTCGCTTCCCTCTAAATTACTGTCGCTTGAGTTGAAAGTTACGGGATATACAGAAGGATACGGATAAGAACATAAGTGATTGCATTACACTTATTGAAAGTAACTGAGAATGGAGTTCAGAGGAAGGAAGACTTGTGTGCAACAGACGTTGCGTTTATTCTGTACATTACCCGGGACAAGTCGTCTTCCAAGAAGCGACAGTAAACACTCCGGCTACTGTGAGGGGGAAGCGTTACTTCAAGCGGAAGTCCTGCCCCCTTGTAGCTTCATTTGGATGATGTAACCTCTTTCCAAATTTAGCATGTTGCTGACGCTTCAAGCGTCTCTCACTCGCGGAGCCCGCTGTCTGTCACACGACGTCACAACGCTCCTGTTATTATTGTAAACACGGCGCCTGCTGCCCAACGTTGCTTCGCAGCGAACGCAAGTGGCAGCGGTCCTTTGTTCGCAATGTGAACGAGATCACCGCCTCGCGGGGCAGGGTGTGTATTTGTCGCCAGAAGCAGCGGGTAGAACCCGTACCAAAGCATGTCAAATTCTTCGTATGAGATTTAACGATTTTATTGTGTGGATGTGGCGCGGTATGGTTAATCACATTTATCTAATAAAACCGGCACCCTGCGCGGGCTGGCGTTGCTAACTCCCCTCCGTGAGATGATAAATATAGACTGAGGCTGAACTCGATAATCTCACCGTACACTAGTGTATATTCCGCTTAAATGAACAATCAACACGTTCCTACATCATTATAGGAATCTCCCAAATTTAAATACGCTTAAAGAAAACGTAAACAATTCTGCTCCACACAGACACTCGCTTCTGCTAAATTCCACTCTTACTACTACACATGACGCTAACTTTTACATAAATAGGTAGCCTATGAATCAATTAAATTAGAATTTATAGGCTAAATGTGTGACTGAATATATTGATAAACGTCTTGTTTTTTTTATAAACCGATATTGTGCAAGAGTTGGCTGCTTACTCATGTTAAAGCGACAGGAGTTTTGGTCGACTACATATTATGTGATATCTACCCCTAGTTTGCCCTCATTTTGAACTCCTCACTAAACAACTTTTGACATTTAAATCCAGATTTCATCACCATTTAAGATTCCTCTCGTTCATGTCAGCTGAGTAGGCGGCAACGACGACAGCACGGACAGCGCGACCACGGACGGGGAAGAGCAGAAGAAAGGGGAAAGAGCCCTCAATGACACTTACTTGAGCGCCAATGGAGATCCGAAAAGGGGGCTTCCCATCCACCGGCCGGAGCGCCACTCTTCAGTCCCATTTCACATTTCCACATGTCAGGCATCGAACGCCCTCCGTTTGGTTATATTTAAAGAAAAAACGCAGTTTCAGCAAGCTTCGAGGAAGTTGTCCTTTTGTTCCAGAATTTATACATTGCGTCAATGTTGCGAAGAGAGGAGGCGGAGCGGGGAGCACATGGGGGGGGATGCAGAAGACAAGAGCTCATGCACAAAAGTAAATGTTGTACCCTAAAAAAAAGCTGGGCTCGCGCCGGATCACGTGCTGCACTATAAGCAGGGTGTCTTCACACCGCAGCACCCGCGGCCCGAGGACGGGGAGTGCGCGCGCCGCGGGGGGCGGGGGGGGGGACGTGTGCGAGGAGGCGTGTGTAAGGAGTACAGAAGAGCGGGAGTATGGATTAGAGACTGCAATACGGCAACTGAATCCTGAAAGCCTGGCGATGAGCTGCTCATCGGGCGGGTGGAGCGCCGGTGTGCGGGATGGGGCAGGCTGGGGAAGCCCTTTCACACCTAGACAAAACGCGGCGGTCCCCTGAGCTCCGCGGTCACACTACACGTTCCAAAGGAAAGGAATTTCCTGCAGATCGCAGCGATCGCTGGTGGACGTGCTGCTGTACTTAAACCAAAGTGAGGAGTGCGTTTCTCCTGGTTACAGCCGAGTTGCGTCAGGAAGTTTTGCTTATCAATTTGCTGACACCGAGTAAACATGACAGTGTCCTCCGGCGTGCTGTGCAGAGTAAAGGTGCGCTGTCGTCGTGCTGCTCTGCAAGCTCCGAGCGCGAGCAGCTGCGCCCGGGAACAGGTGCAGCTCACCTTCAAGTCGCTGAGGGCGAACACAGACACCCGACAGGCAGTAGTATATTAAATATTCCGCGGGAGACAGAAAATGACGAGTAATTCTGCCCATTTGTTGACCGACCGCTGCGGCCTACGGCAGGTCCGTGAAGGTAACAGAAAGACATCCCATCCACAGAAGATCACTTAAAATGATTGTCGTAGTGAAAATAATATTTAAACATCACACGTAACTCAGAAACAAGCGTGAAATACTGAAATGATTAATGTTTTATAAGTCCCAATAGCTTACTGAGAAATGCAAATTCTTATGAAAACTTTCGGTTGTAATTTGTATCTTGTGGAAGATACCAAAAGCAATGTTTGAAATACCTGAGGGAACCAAATTCCCTGTAGAGGAGCTTATATGAGAGCTTGCATAAGGATATAACCGTTTGAAAGAACGATCGCCTTAATGAATAACAGACAGTCAAATAAAATGATTATAAAGGCCGTTCTGCCGGCAAACTTAATCCGATGCGTATATGAAACGGCTGCAATGACTGCTTTCATACCCTAGTCATGTTATAATAACAGGGACGACAAGCACTGTTTTAACCATGTTTATGGTTTCCCTTGTCCCCTCAAAGTTCATCGTTCGAGTCCCACTTCTACCACTCGTATCAAGGCAGTTACCCTGGATCGAAACCCTAAGAATACCCTACTGAATAAATAGGGACGATACTGTAAAGTCGATTATATATCAGCGCTAAGATGTCAGTTAAACAAGAGTTAATCATAATAAAATATGCTGTATAACCGCGTCTCCGAGGACATAGAAATACGTCCTGTTTCTCAACTTTTATTCTAACTGCTCTCTATCGTATGGGGGAAATACAGTCAATGCGGGCTATACGAAAGGGTGGATGAAATAATGGGTATAAAGCCTTTTTTAAACTATAAATGACTATATATGTTTACTTTTTATCATTGCATTACCTTTTACTTGTTATTGTTAAAAGTTATGCCTATTTTACATACTCCACAAAATCAATTCTCATGCGGTTAAATATGGGACATTTTGTTTATATTTTTAGCATGTTTGGATTAAAAAACATCTATAAGGAATTTGATTATGCCACATTGTTTATGAATATGTTGTTTTATGTACATTTTATTGAATGAAGCCTGAACAAGTCTACCTAATGTGGTGCACCCTGAATAATAGAATCCAATTCGGATTTTGTCGTTAGAGAACTCACAAATAAGAACGTTTCTTTAACCATTTTAATACAGAAAGAGTTTCAGCGCAATTAAATAAGCAACACGATTTTACTTTATTTGCTGGACTGACGTGATATTACTTCGGCGTATTGCTCAAAATCCAGCTACACTGTACTATTAGGAGAAGAAACTTTGAAGGAGTTTATTTAAAAGGTGCCATGTATGGAGTAGAAAAGGCTTCTCTTACACATGTACACATGACTATTTACACAGCTGAGGTGAGCAGATGTTTTTTCTTCTACCAGTGACCTGTTTTCCTCAGGAAAAAAAATCAGCAAATGACAGACTAGGTTTGGAAACCGAGAAGAAAAATGTCCATATTCTGTATTCGTGTAAGTGAATCACTACCAAGTGACTTAACATTCTATTTCTGAGTCAGTTATATGTACTTGTCTCTCAGACCGCCTTGCAGTGATTTAATAACTACCTAGTCAGTACTAAAGATGACTAAAGATTTGGGTATTTTATGTGCCGTGTGTATAGAAATACAGACTATGTGGACAGTTTGAGAACTGGGGGTCTCATTTAAAACACACGTGTCTGCTACTATATATGATATGTTGAGGGATTGTATAGATCTGTTGAATACAGCGGTTGGTATCAGTCGTTTGAAATTAGTGTCGTAAACGTTTATTGTACATCTTCAAAATTATTTTCTCACGCTTTGCGTACTTATCGCTCCATTATTTTTCGGAAAACTTTATAACTGTATTTACAAAAAAGCATTTCCACGAATATCTTGAATCGTAGTGTAAAAAAGGTGTCATTAAACGGCAAAAAAACCCGTTTTTTTTTTTTAGAATGGCGATTATTCATTTCTCATTTTGGTTATGTTGAACATAGTGCCAGACCTTAAAACAGCAAATCGCGCAGTGTGTACATCACCTGCACCGTGAAGAAAAAACACCGCTTGGACACAGCCCTCTTGTGAACTGTAAAAATAAAATGGGCAGCAAAGAATTAAGAAATCGTTGAAATGCATCATTTGCCTAACTAGTCTGAGGATAATGTGGATTTGAACACCTGTCAACGTATGGAAATGAAAACACTCGGCGAATATTTTTCTTTTAAATGTCATCAAAAAGTACTGAGAAAGAAATACTGCTTTTTTTCCAAAGCCATTCTACTTGAACTAAGAAGTCAGAAGTAGCTTTTATGCAAAGTAGTTTATCATAAATATGCCTCTATTACACAGGAGGTACAGAAAAACATGATCGTGTTGGAATTGTGGTGATGTTTGCCTACATGTTTACCAGTCAATCTGGATAGTCTGAAACTTGCTGTACACAAATGACTAAAATATTGACAGCGGTTGAAAGCGGTCGAAACATTTCATGCAATATTTTTGATCGAGTCTTCCGAGAATATCACTTTAGGCTTTACAGTACCAGGGTTATTTTCGACTGTGCTGGTATTGCGTTCAACATAACTGATGTTTCACGCAACTTACTCATTACCAGTAATATTATTCATAAAATAATATGCACATTGGAGTGGATACCTACGTTTAATTTTGTTGTTAAACGGGGAAATTCCAGAAAAACGAGGTTACAGTCGCAGTTACAGCAATGCTCTTATTAAGAAGTTGCACCTTTGATGTACATCTTCCAAACCATTTTACGCCCACTAAAGACGACCCGGATCTGTGTATAACACATGCTGTTAAGGCATTATTTTACAAACACATTAGAAAAGTTCCGCCGTAACTATAGGAAATCGATTTGATTGTAAGGATTAAAAATCAGCTAATGAACAAAGAAATAAATACTATTTTTTAAATATCAACATCACAGGTGAGCTGCTGAGAACTGAGAGCGAATTCGGGCAAAACTTAATAACATTTCGCTCAGTCAAGAAGCAGGAAGGAAAGTGGACTTTGCACTTGTGCAACTGCGGTCCAGTTACCAGGAAAAAGAAGGGAGCAGCTGTGGAAAATGCGGTGACCCGTTTCGGCTGCGGTGCACCGAGCTCCGCAAACATACAGTAAGTTTATCTGAATTTAACAACTAAACACTTTACATCATTTCACACGTGTATCAGGACGGCAAATACGCGCAGTCCTCAACCACTCAGAACATATCGATTGCGCTGACCGCTGCTAACATTATTATTACGGATTTTGCCTATATTAAAGTTGCAATAAACCCAAATGAGCATTTTTCCAGTTGTTCAGATTGAGACGAGTTCCTCGGTTGACAAATAATGCAGCTTAAAAACTATGGAATTGTTAAGCAACGTTAAAAGCCCCGTAACATCCGTTTCCTTTCAAATTCTCGTAACGTATTTCCAGTAACTTCGGAAATTTAAATTATCAGTTACTACACGATTTGCCGCAGCTTAGAATAAACAGTCTACAAGGCTCGGCAAAACTGATTCAATAATATAGAAACACAGTGAAAAATAAGTCATGAAGTTCAACTTTTATGAAGGGGATGCCCATCTTTTAAACAAAATTCCTCGAGAAAAGCCTCGCTGACAAAACTAAGTGGGTAAATAAAAACGAACTCACCTTTTTCACCACATGAAGAAAATAAGATCGGAGATTTAAAAAAGGCTTTTTAAAAAAAATCCTACCGATTCATTTATAATTGTAATGACAACACGAATTACATATAATGTCAGATTGAACGAAATAGTAGACATTAATGGAAAATAAGTTTATTGACAATGAGTTAGAATATTTCAAAGAACAGTGTAATACGTTTAATGTAGGACAGTAAAGTTTGCTTAATATTATCATATATTTGTATGTGTATATATATATATATATATATATATACACCTGAATTATACGTTAAAGTGTATTCATTGACTGATAGTTTTCACATTAATAGTTTCAGGTTTGTCCTCACATAAGTCAAGGACAACTGGACCTTTTCACATGGAAAATATCCGGTTATTAACTCGAACATGCGAGTTCTTGTAAAATGAAATATCTTCGCATAATAGCACTGAACATAGATCGGTGCTTTTTGAAAATCCATAACTAAATTATTGTACTATTGTCTAACTGCAATACATTAGCTGTGCTTGATATTACTAACAATGTTTTCATTTCAACCGACGTGCAACTCTTTAATAGTTTACCTTGGATATGGAATATCACTAGTTTTGATAGAGATAAGTCCCAGTACTTACAAAATAAGACAAAATAATTAGATGACTGTGGAGCAAAAATTGTACTGTACTCCAGTAATAACATTGTAACTGTCATAGCCCTGCTAAGAATGGCATGAGTGAAATGAATAAAATCCTGATATCAAAAACATCTTTGGCTAGTGTCTCAACAGCCGTTATTTACCTAAGTAAGTTGACACATACATGACTATGTGTTTTACCACCGCGCCCCCTGAGTGATGAAAGGAAAGGTCAAGTCAGAACTACTCAGGCTGGAATGGAATGCTAGGTTTAATGAATAGAATGAAAATGGAAGTTCATATCATGTGGCATGCAGATATTACAGTAATTACATCTCTGCAGTTTAAGAAAACGGAAATCAAAGCAGAAAATTATTACCAGTCTTGGTATTAACTTGAAGGCCTTGATCAACTTTGGAGCACATGGCACATGTGTTGAGCAGAAAGCAACAAGCGAGGGAAGATTTTGCACAGCTCAGAGTGACTATTCGAACAGACGGCCACGAGCGACGGGAGACCTGGGGGAACTCGTGGTTGTGTGTCCAAGGACGGAGATACAGTTTCCATTATGGCTCTCAGTGGCATTCCTGCATGCTTCTTTGTCTTTTCTTACCTTTTGGTGGAGTCCTTGCTCCCATTGCCCCTTTGTTCAGGTAACTCACTTCATTCTAGCCATATAGCTTCACACTTGAAATTCCTTTGTCAAATTCTGTTCTTTTGTACATGACAATTTTTAGAAAGAACAAAACCAACCAGTTTTTGATAGAGAAAATGCAATATCTAATGAGGACCCTTTAAAGCAAACATGGATATTAAAAAGATGTTTTGGTCAAAAAAAGTTCAATGTGCCTGAAAAAGTGCTTTTAATACATTTTTCTGAGATGGCACCATAGGGGATATGGGGATGCTAGGGATAAAGTTGTAGCTTTAAAGGACCACACTGACAGTACAGCTGGGAGTGGAATAACTAAAAACTTAATTCATGTAACTATCAGACACCTGTTCCAGCTGCAGACAACTATGAATAATAGAAACATTAAATGTTTTAATTTGTTGTAAAGCTGCATCTGCAGTTTCACTTACAAAGCCTTTGTTATGAAGAACATTTTCTTATGAATGACTCCATAAAAGGTAACCAGTTACCAAAATACTGCTATCACAGAGGATACTCACTGGAAAATGTTTTGTTAAAACGGTGCATATTTATCTGAAATTAAAAATCAATTACCTTTTGTAGTCTGCACCTGTAATGCATTGTCAGTTTTTGTGCATTTGCCAATTCATCCAGTAGTGCATAAATGCAGTCAGTATGTGGCCACCTTTGGCATGAAGGTTAACATTCTTGAATATCTTTGTCGATTTTCATTTGAGTTGCCTGCCGCATAGCTAACATGTGAAGCATTAAAGTGATCAGTCCAGTAGTTCTAACTTTTTCTTCAGAAGGTCATCAGCTGCAGAACATACTGCTTCCCTTCAGGCATTTTAATGCCGAGTCAGAAATTTAGCCTCTGATGAAGTCTTTACATAAGATTTAGTTAATAATCATCCTCTTAATACATGTGCACAGACCACCCTAATACATCTTGCACTTGTACAGAAGTTGGTTTGGGTCCCAATTCAAATTTGCAACTGCTGCCTGTTAAACGGGACTTGACATTGTGCCATTTAAGAACATCCCACAACCTATAAAGATTGTTATACATAACTCCTGAAAATGCAAAAGTTACAAAAAACCACCATTAAACTACAGTAATCATGGAGAATACTGCAATAATGCAAGTGGACTTCAGAAAAAGTGTATTTTTAACCCCATACCAAACATTCACTATCCAGTTATACATAGGAGGAACATCCATTTGCAGTTAGTCTAATTAAACATTAACCTTCTCCTTACAGGCCAAGAATAACCTGATCTTTCATGAGTCTAATGAAGAGGTTAATGTTTATCAGACTAATGTCTCTAACCCACAATACCTTTTGTATGAACCATAAGGATTACTGTATCTTTTAGTATAATTTGATATGTTTAAAAGCAACAAAAGTAACCAAAAGCTATGTGGCATGTGTTTCCACCTGAATGTTACTTTCTATGGATTAGAACATAGTTTCTGTACAACTTCCACTAAGAAAGGGTCCTGAAGGGGGAAAAAGTCACATGACCTTTGCATTTGCGCTAAACACTTGTTCACATGTGTTCCAAGGAAGTCTTTCCACTATGTGTCCAAAACTCAACACACCATTACATAATTCAATTTCTGCAACTGATACAGACTATTGCATATCAAGCATATAAACAGATGTTTTAGCATCATTGCTTACAGCAGGAAAATGCTGTATAGTACAAACACTCAAGTTTAGTAAAAAACAGCAGAAATACAATGCAACAACACAAGTAACAAAGAAACTAGGCGGCAAAATATGCAGTGACACTAGATTAGAAGAGATACTGTAGATTAAGTTGTGCTATGCAGCCTGCTCAGTGCTGCCTCTGTGTGTAGAAGGGTCATTTTCTGTAGGATCTCAAAGGAATTAAACCACATCACAGGGGCTGAGGGAAACAGTCAGGATGCAGAGTTCAAGTGCTCAACCCTGGCTGGCTGTGGGTCATTTGCTGTTTGTACTTTTGCCTATTAAGCCTTCAATCAGGTGAAGATCTTCTGCTATCATGTCTAGGGCTGGACAGACTGATAGAGAATATACATTTAAAATTGGAACAAGCTATGTGTGGCATGAGACCTCCGGCAGGCACAAGGGTTAGCAAGTATCCAAGTGAATCAAATCCCAATTAAAGGTACCATGGATGTTAAAGACCTTCAGTTGACTATCCCACTCTGAGAATTGTACCCAGGCACAGTCAAGTCTACAGTGAATGGGAGCCACATCAGTTTGTAAGGACTGTGGGAACCAATTTAAATATTACAATAGGTAATACTAAAAAGAAACTAATCATAAGAATTGTAAATAGAACGCAATGCACAACCATTCAGGGCAGCTGGGATCATTAAGGTCAGCAGCCAGGAAAGCCACCTGAACAGAGAACTTCCACCACTCATGACTTCTCTCCACAGCAACAATTCACAGCACACTTCACAACCCAAAACAAACCTCTGCTCACAGTGGCCCCTCACTACTGCTACCTCTAATACACACAACAGTACAATAGATGGATGACTTGGGGGGGGACAACACACACACACACACACACACACACACACACACACATTAGCACTTAAACTTGGATTTCAGGTTTACACATTTAAGGGTGTAAGGACAGAATCTATCAAGTATGGCTTTATTAGAAAGAGCTTCTCTACCACTAAAATTCAAAAAGAATCACTTTGTGTCCAGGACCCCAAGTTTTACCGGTTGAAGGCTGGTTACTGTCATTAAGTAAATCTTCTCCATGATTGATCATTTTTTGAAATGCTCTTGTTCAGCAGCCTTTGCATAAGCTTGATTATAAACTCAGACGTTCTGTGGTTAACATCAATCCTGAGTTATTATTGCAGCTATGCATCATTTACATGGCTTACATACTATAAACCATGTACTACCACCACAGTGAGGTTTGAGAATTATATTGCATACCCTTCCAGAAAAGTACAAAGTTCCCCTTTGTTGCACTGTTTTTCTCATAGCTGGAGATATCTGAGGAACTTCTCTTTTTCTCAGTAAAGAAGATGTAAACTCAGCATCTGTTGGAAGACACAAATAGGAAGTGGTCCAACCAACTGTATATCTCATTGTTCTTCTACACATTCTAAATGAATGGTACATGAGGCATTCTGAGGGTGGCCATGTTGGCAGGATCCCTTTATAAAAATGAACTCCACTGAAATAAACTATATTAAATCACAGTACACTAAGTCTATGACTCATTTGGTTATTACTTTTTTCATGACTCATTGTGCCATGCAACCATGCAATTTCTGGCAGAGAAAAGCTGTGTTATTGTCAGTCATCTGAGGCTAATATTTCACTCACAACAACGCCAGCAATGAATTAAGGGTAATGTTTTTGCATATTGCAATCGAAGGCATAGAGTACATCGTACTATCAGCAATTTTACAGTTAAAATGTGTCCAGAAGCATTTCTGCAACAGAAAGAAGTTAGGAGTAGAGTTAACATACATACAAAGAGTCTGAACCACCAAAAAGATTAAAACATTTAGAAAGGCGTGCAGGGACTCACTGCCATTTAACTTTATACTGCCTAAACAGGCAACAAAGAGAAAAAAAAAACATGACTCTCTTCCATTGGCAAACCTTGTAGTTGTATTTGTAGCTTTCCCCAGAATGCCAAAGATTTATAGAGCTAAACAGTAACTGGCCCCATCTCATCCTTGTGGCTCTAACAGACAGACAGACAGACAAACCGACAGACAGACAGGCGCCCACTGTCTGTAAACTCACCAGCTGTCCTTTGGCTGTGTAACAAGTGTCACAGCAAGAAAAATACTGAGCTCTGCCACGCTGACTCCTGATATCAGAAATCAGACACAGCGCTTGGATGGAGTCTTGCTTCTGTGACCCATTGCCTTTGGTCAGCCTATATGACGCATTGATGGCAAGTTGTAAAAATTATTGAATATAACACGTAGAACCTGGTCAGTCTAATTTCAGTGCAGTGATAATGCTGTAGAATGAAATGATGATATTGTGTATTCTTAATTTTGCTGCTAGTGGCACTGTTTTAGTAACCAGTCTATGCACACCAAATGAATTTGGTATACACGAAGTCTTATGAGATGCTGTAGGACTAAATTTATTCTCACAATGCTGTTGTTACAGTTATTTTGGCACCGAGCTGTTACCCCAGATAACCTAACCATACTATATACTGAGAAAGTTGTTTATGAAAAAGAAAAAAAGCTCTGGAGGCAGAAATACAAAATTTGCCACATAAAATGAACTTAGAACTATACTTCATCAATTTGCTATGAGTTCACTATATGTTTGCTACTACTACTGTCTGTTAGTATAATACTGTAAACATTAGCAGTGTTTGCATGTGTAGCCTGTTAAAAATACAGTAAAGGATCCTGAATTCCTAGCAACTGTGGAAACCAAAAGAGTATTTTATAGCAAAATATTTGTACCAACTCTTGACGAATCTGACTCCCTAGAAAGGAAAAAAAAAAACATTACAAATTCTACATCTATTGTGTCTGTGATAGAGTTACACCTTGCCTGTAATATTATAGAACTTGGACAGGCTGAAGACAGCTTTTACCGTTAAGAGTATTTTGAGGTCTCTTTCTCACTCTCCTTCACACACCCACATAAATACAAACACAGATGTACTAGGAATACAATCATGAAGATACTCACCCATCCCCAGGCCTTTGAGAAGCAGGATATTCTTCTTTTTCATCAGTTTCTCTCCTTAGCCTTTGCTCTGAGAAACATTGGCGTCTGCCAATATGAACAAACAGCAGGGGCCTGATGACGAGAGGCCTATGACTAAGACCTGGCTCACGTAGGAGGCTCCTCTGCAATAACACAACTACACACATATGTCACACATTTTATGTTCCAGTGGCAACAACGTGCACCGTGCTTTTTTATTAGTATGGAAAGATAATGTTGTACTACTTTAGAAACATGCTTAGCGTCAGAAAGTGGCTTAGATTTTATTTCAGAACTGAAAATGAATTTTTGGTAGATAGCAGTGTTGAGTCCGTGGCCCGAAAAGCGATTTTAAGCCAACATAAAATATTGTGCGCTTAGCTGAAATTTGAAATAAATAGCTTGATGTCTGCATTTATTTTTGTCGCTGGCAACTACAGCATAATAACAGTAATTTGTTACATTTTGAAGCAGTTGTTTTATTTTCTAGTTGTAGCAGTCAGGAAATGTCGGCTGCTCACAGGTCACTGGGCCATTTGGCGTAAACCACAGACCAGCTTATTTAGAAAACAATCTGTATATGGCACAGATAAAACATAGAGACAGGGGTGTGATGGGTTTGTGCTGACTAAAACTGAGAGGCACAATGTTGCAGGGGAGTATGGTTGGGGAATTTTTGGGGTGCTTGTCTTTGCAAAAAAGTCTGCTCTGTGGTTGCTGGATGCGATATGCAGACCAGACATGCAGTTTCAATACACAGCATAAACTGGACACCCACGTCCCTCATATATCTGTTTTGATCTTGGTGGAGAAGAATATTGTGCGTGGCTCTTGTACTTCATAACATGTCTGCGTTATTAATATTGCAGTTAACTGTATCTGCAACAAAGCAGCGCTTCCTGTTTACAGTCATCCAAGGTCCTCACTCATCACATCTTCCTTTTGCATTCATTCAGCACTTTCACACTGCCAGCGTAAACCGCATTTTGAGATTAACGTTTTTGCTCGCCCTGTTTACGTTTGATAGCCGTTTGACTAAATGCATTCTTCAGGGTTTTCTACATAGGCCATCATCCATGAAAACACAAAGCTTTAAGGATGTCGTTCTGTGCTACTGAACCAAGCTGCCCCGTCTCAAAGCTTCACGCAAGTCGATGATTTGAATTTCATAGCTTACCCCTTTGTCGAACCAATTGCCTTGAACTTCCCCCGTATTTGTTGAGGTTCTGAAATCTGACAGTTTGAATCAGTTTGAATCAGGGGGTGAATGCCAAAATGAAACCTCTTTCATGCCTACTTAGCTCACTGGTAAGAGCAGTGTGTGCGGTAAATACCACTCATCTGCACCTAACTGTGATTCTTCACATGGCATTGCCAGCTAGTTGCCTTGCGAGACGAAGCCCATATTGTTGCTTTGGGTTGTACTAAAATACAATTCACATATACCTGACAGGAACCAATTCTCACATTCTCTGTAGAGCATGTCAATATAGTATTATAAGTACAAGTTAATGTCCTGACTGAAATTCACAGAAGCCAAAACTAAATAAATATGTTACCAATTCAACCTTGATTGAATATCATGTCTATTGTACTTCATATTATTTTGTTAGCAGAGAGGGGAAGAAAGCACATTGAGGTTAATGACTGGACAAAGCTGTCCAGCAGCCCAAAGAGAACCCAAGAGGAACTGGAGCATTTTTACAAATGTTGTCTTACAACAAAAACTCATCCAAAACCAAATGGATTCACCAAATGTTTAGATTCTTATCTCAATGACAGTGAGCTGAATCACTGAAGACAGAAGGCAGCTATTTGTCCAAATCAGCCATGCAGTAGATAGAGACTGAAGGGAAGGGAATCATTGAGGTACCTAATACTGTGATGCTGTTCAGGGGTTATGGAGGCAGGAGATGGAAAGGGTAGGAAAAACTGAAGAAGCAACACAATGCAGGGAGGTCACCAGACAGCCTGCCTGTGCTTGCATATGCTGTTTTGGTTGCTCACATCCTGACCTCTCAGAATTGAAATCAGGACGCTGGACTGCCCAGAGAGAGCCATGAATGGGAAAATGAGCAGGCAGACTGTGAAGTTTAGGATTACAGTAAAGCATTATGAAAGATGAACAATTTTTGTTTCCTGACACTTTGTTGGTCTTTTAGTAAGTTACAAATGCATATATTTCAAAATATGCCATGTTGATAGGTAGATGTCTACTGACTGATAGGTAGACACAAAATAAAAAATAAAGTGATATTCTTTGATGAATTATACACCACTATCATTGTAAGAGTACCATAAAATGATAACTCACTCAGTTCCCTTAACTGCTTGTCCAGAGTCAGGGTCGTTGCTATCTGGAGCCTGCCCCAGAAGCATGGGGTGGAAGATTAAGCAAGGGTTGACCCTGGGCAGGACAGCAGTCCAATGTAGGGTAGCCAAACACACTCACTATAGACAGCTTAAAGTCACCAATCCACCTGAAACACCACCACCTGAAACACCACCAATCCACCTGAAACACCATGTGCTTGGAGTATGGGAGGAAACCAGATTGCCTAGAAGAACCCAGAAGAACCCATGGGGAAAATGTACAAACCAAAGAGAGTCTTGTTCTGTCTTAATTTCTTGGAACCACAAGTGCAGAATATTGGCCCCCACCACTGAGGCCAGACAAGACCTATGGTGAGACTAACAATCTATATCACCCCTGCCTTGATGATGTGACCAGTTCACCGGCTCCTCAGCCTCACTTGACTCAGCTTCTCTGTTCTATGCAGTATTGTCCTTTGTAGTATAGCCTTTGTTAGCTGTAAGTACTGGCACAATTTTCCATGTGTAGAAGCCCAGGAAGGGTGGACAGCCGCTGGCACTTGGAGCCCCAGAGGTTTATTTTTCTCCCTTGCCCCCTGTTTGGGAGTTTTTTTATTTTCCTCTCCTTATTTGCTGGCAGGCTTACTGTTTTGCATTTATATGCTGTATAGTTGTTCTCTTTAACATTTAGAGGTTATTTATAGCTTCAGTATATATTTGTTTTCTGTTCCCTTATCTTAATCTACTGTTCCGCACTCTGAGTGACTGTGTGAGAAGACGCGATCGCTATAAAAATAAAATGAATTGAATTGAATTTAATTGAGGTGGAGTCAAACCCAGGTTTGAACATTCATGCAGAAGAACGACATCTGAAAATGTATATAAAGCATTGATATGCACATGTAAGTACATACCATTCACACATCTAGCTACTGTATATGGATGCAAATTTTGTGGAAAAGTATAGACCAGCCAGAAATACACGGTCCCAACAACCCGACCCTTCATTTCATATAGAAATATTCATTTTATGGAGGTGCTACAAATAATGGCTTAACATGCATCATGTGCTGCAGAAACAGAGCCAATGGAGAGAGACCAAAAAGGCCTACAAAAAGAGCACAGGTTCCCATTTTGAATCAAGACAAAAACAGAGCAAATCGCCAGCAATTTTTGAAAACTTCTTCTGCCAGAATTAATACTGTAATGAGTATCCGAGCTTCCCATCCTAAAAATACAATGAGAAATCCTAATAATATTGCCATGTTGTAATTAAAAGCTTAATCCAAAGTGACTGCACTCCTTTAATAAATCTGTTGAGTACATGTTTGTCACCGTCTTCCCACAGAGGGATTCTGTCACTGAAGAACACTGGTCAGCAGGGTTCCAGACAGGGCTGTTACACTCAGAGAACACCTGCCTACAACGCAGACTTCACACTTCTGTGAGTGGGAGCACTGCGTAGACACACGCAGAGGAAAAAGTGCTACTCACGTGACAGGGGCACCAGGAGCTAAATGTTGGACTAGAAAGTGTTAGGTGTTGTATTTGCGCGCTTGGTTTGATTTCTACTGCAGGACATAAGGCGAATGGGGCTGCAGAGTGACACGGGACAGCAGGCTGTTCCAGTGATCCAGTGAGACTGGGGCCTGTGACCCCCCCCCCCCCCCCCCCCCCCCC